>JAVYIG010002752.1:0-229831 GCA_035222895.1 Strongylocentrotus droebachiensis
GCTTGTCAGACACGGCAGACGCCCTCAAGCGACAGGTCGACAAGAAGATCGGCATCCCACCCAATGTACAGCGCCTGATTTATGGGGGAAAGCAGCTGGAAGGCTCAACGACACTGGAGGAGTATAACATAAGACAGCACTCTACCATCGAGCTCACAATTCCTCTCAAAGGAGGAAACATGACCCAATAATTTGCATTGTCTTAGAGATGAATTCCCATCATTTCGTGAAATGAATAGGTATATAATTTGTATAACATTAAAGAAACGATTGTGTCATGCGTTATTGCAAGATTATGTAATATTTATTGTCCAAACTTTCCAAACCCAACTCGTATCTTTGTCAAGAAGTTATACAAAAAGTGAATTATTATAAATATCAGTTTTTTTTTGTTATAGTGTGTCCATTCATAACATTCCTATGTTGTCAAAACGATGATTAAAATAATGCATCATAATTATAGTCGTTTCTTCTGTAACAAGCTGTCTCAAAGATTTCGGTTACAAATTCATGAGAATTAACAATTTTCCACATGATTCATGTGTTGGTGTAACCAAAGGGAAAAACTACCAAAAAAATTATCAGCGCTTTTTCCCATCCATTTTTGTCAAGATGTTTTAACGATCCGAAATTATTTAGCTGGGACGGAGGGGGAGGCACAAGTCAAAGACCATCGGACAAAAAAGGTACTATCACATTTTAAGGAGCCTTTGATGTCTCAAACTGGTCCGGTTACACTTTGAAGGGCGCACTTTTTTATTTTGTACTAAGGTATGTTGCCCTCACCCCCACCCTCAATTTACTCCGGTTGCTTAAACGTGTCATGTTATGTCACCCGTACGTTCATCTTTGTGTTTAGATCACGGCGTTGAGTAATTGTTGTAGTACTAATTTGTCATAAAATATAATTTCAAGAAAATATTTACCCTTCAGCATTATTTTCCTCCAAGTATTAACAAATTTTAACTCCCTTTAACTCATTTTGTCCACAGTGGCGTTTTTTTTTAGGCATTAAGGCTTTCCCGGGTAAACATTAGATAAATTATGTGCCCCCGCTGCCCAAACTTATCTTCGTAACTGTACAAGCAAGGGAGCAAAGCTATCAAACGATAGACATCTATTACATTTTTACGCAATTAAGCATTTCACATTCAGCGAAAATCGCAAGGGAGCAATGAACTCAATATGTACAGTTTAAAATGTTTAACATCCGTAATTGGCTTTCTTCTACGAGTCTTGCAAGTGGGGTTCGAAATTAATGACAACTCTGAAGAAATCCAGCCGCTGAATTCACAAGTTTACCAAAAATTAAGACTTTTCCCGAAAGTTGAACCGTATCAAATACCCTTTAACATTTCATTATTGGAGCGCAATATTTATCAAGAGGCTTATGTAATAGGTAGCGAAGCTATTGCAAAACATCTACGGGCAAATTTTAAGGCGGCAATTTATGAGATCATACAATAATGCGAGGGTGCAAAGCGGCCGAGCTTTAGAACACTTTTCAAATGTTTTTTTTTTTTTAAGTAAAACGTATTAACACATAAAATTGTACTGTCTAGATGGCCATGCATTATGGCTCAAGGGATGGGCACACAGAGGATTTTTTTATATGTTGGGAACCGGGGTAAAATGCAATAAATTATTGAAAAATTATTGCATTTTCTGTGTTTGTTTTTATTTATGGAAACTGCCCCCTACCCTAGCCCCCGGCGCTGCGTACAGTTATGGTTCAGTGACAAAGCAATGGCCTCGTAACTGTGAGACCCCATGATCAAAACCGTGTCGATGTGCTATATTAGAGCCCTTTTGTGGGGCATTAATCCTCATTACTGTCATTTATGACTTAAGGGCGTAGCTCCCCTATTTGATAAGCATTATATAGAAGCATACACAAGTCATGCTTTAGCAGTCACGCAAAACAAACATTGTCAAATTATTATTCAATAAAATCTGAATATGTATACTATTATCTAGATCTATTTTTTTTTAAATTAAAATATTCCAACTATATGAGCGACAGTGTAGAATACAATGAATGACAATTTATTGATACACCACTGAAAACTAAATGGAGAGAAACTGACAGAGAAGAGGGGAATATAGTGAATGAGAAAGAAGGGGAAAAGAAAGATGAAAGAGTAAAATGATTTGGAGGAGAGAAAGGAAGGGAGTTGGTGAACGTTACAGATACATGCTTCATACACGCAAGATGATTTAGAAAAAATATATTTATATGTTCTATAATTGTAGATTGCATTTAAAGTAGATATTCATTGATTTTAAAAACTAACTTTATTTTCATTATTGCAAAGTTGAAACTTTGATTCGACAAGGTTATCAAAATGTAATGCATGGAAACATTCGAAGTAATGATTATTATAAATTACAAAACGCTTAAATACAGCCCCGGCATAGTACCTGAAGAGCTCTCCGAACGCTGCTGAGATGTGTGAGATCACAGTATGGTCATGATTTGCACAAGCAGACGATATCCCAATGACATCTCACACATTTTCAGTGTCTGTGTTTTCATCTTTTCTTGAGTTCTTTCTCTTACTTCACTACCGTCAGGCTAAAAGTATAATCTATTGCCTCACTCTAAACTCCGCGCATATAGATTTATTTTGATGACAAAATGCAGCGGGAAAAAAATAAAGGAATCTGTCGCTTGTAAACAAAATAAGACGCCATGGTATATTCAGCTGCACACACCACGGTATGTTCGGCGTCTCAAGAGGGAACAAATGCCGTCCTTATCATTCCGGGGGGTTTTCAATTTGAAAGTCTGGTTTCTTTGATTGTTAATTAACCCCTATCCTGTGTATTTACAAGCAACAGATTTTAGTGATCAGAATCGGGTCATAATCCCCTTTTTGAATGGTTTGACATGCCATTACATTTATATACACTAAACTCATTATAATTTGACAAATAATAGCTTTGCAATTATGTTCATTCTGTATGGATTGTCGTCTGCTTGGGCAGTATTGGTCCATACAGTGACGTCATTAAAACATCGTTACTTTTTCCGGCGAATCTCTCGTATATCCCAGCTGCTATGGAGGTGTATTTTTGTTTTTATAAATCACCCGATATATATAGTTGACCTAAAACTTGTACGATGGCCATCTGTTAGCTTACCAGTTTCTAGTGATACATTTAGTTGACATATTTGTGATTTTCTTTGAATTTCACCTTTAAACATTATTTAATCGGACTACTTGTACAATAAAGATAAATGAGATGAGCTTAGTTACAATTATCAAAATAGGTTCTACCGGTTTGACCAGAATTATTATAGAAAATATATCATGTGTCTATAAATAATTATGTTTGTGTTATTTGTATACAATAAGCCTAATTTATTTAAAGGGACCAGTGATGTACAAAGGTTGTTTTTCGGAAGAGAGATCTTTCCATTTTGATGTGTAAAGTATACATTTTGATGGGACTATACACATTGTTCATCTAAACAATAATAACAAAACAGAAGAACTATTCATTAAAATTGTTTGTGATCCATCGTTAAATTGCATGGAGAAAAGAGCGAGATCGCATCTACGAGAGAGAGAGAGAAGGAGAGAGAGGGAAATAAAGAGAGAGAGAGGGGAACGAGAGAGAGAGAGGGGAACGAGAGAGAGAGAGGGAAAGAGAGAGGAGAGAGAGAGAGAGAGAGGGAAAGAGAGAGAGAAGGAGAGACAGAGAGGTGTATATACCACCTCACAGAACATAGAAAACGTTAAGATGCCAACAAAAAGTTAAAGCGGTAACAATTAAGGGTGGGAGTGTGATTGGAGTCTAATATTATTTTCCAACAATAGTCCGATTTTCATATGCACGTGTCTTTGTTAAAAAGATCGCAAATACTTTCGAAAAAACAACCTATAATGTATAATATCAATAGCCCTGTAGGCTATATGCCTACTGTTAAATCGACTTTCAGAACTTCATGCTTTCGAATTTTATTTAATGAACGTAAATTTCATGATATCCTATTTCCGCTGTTTTCTTCTCTTATATTGAAAAGAAAAAGAGAGAGAGAGAGAGAGAGTGAGAGAGATTGTGGGAGTAGAATTACATTACCTGTTTGTTAAGTAGGGTTACCAATTCATTATTCGAGCGTGGCCCTCGATAGATGTCTACTTGATAATTAGGATATGCGAACCCACTGATCTATAGTCTTCGGTGAAAAAATAGAGATGAGTCGGATGCGAACCCTAGAATACTGAACACACCACTTTAGAAGGGTATAATCATCCTTGCCATAATGAATATTATTCAGATAATAGTATTTTATGGACAATAAGACGCCTATATAATCTCCGATATATGTTGTATTCCATAAATTACACATGAAAATTCAAAAAATCATTTGCAGTGCAACAATATCAAAGGGAATTGTCGACTTGCCATTTTTACTTTTTTCCCTTCTCTCGTTACTTCAAAGATACCATAATTGTGCTGGTTGCATTTTGGTCGATAAATTTAGACAAAGTAAAATCGTCATTGTTTATTTTGATACCTTTGTAATGTGTACTGTCTGTGTGTGAGTCTGAATCATCTGGCAGTCTATGAAGTTATTTCTATTCGATTCGAGTTTAGATCTAGTACTAGACCTAGATCTGCATGGAGATAATTCTTCAAGAACTAGTAGAGTAGTAGACACCGAGCACTTCATTATTTGACATCGTAAACATACTAAACAGGCAAGTATTAGCATGATTAGTAAGACTAAGAAGTAAGCAGCAAGAAACTCTGTCACTGCACTGACTGTGTGTGAAAGTGTGAAAGTGGTGTGTGACTGTGAATGATTGTGAACTGGTGAAGAATCATTTTGACATCCACAGGATCGGGTAGAGTTTCATATGCACCCCCCACTAAAATTTAAAAAAAGGTATTATTTTAAACTTATTTTTTGGTTGGCATAAACTTAAATTGGGTGCTAATGTAGACCTAGATCTATGTAGTTTTGCTGTAGTTTCGCACCCGCCTAACTCCAGAGCCCACACCTGTGCACAGGAAAATGATTTAAACAGCGGGTTGGGTCACATATTTTCGAAATGTAAAGAGGTATGATCTAATGTAGGCCTGAGTCAAAACGTTTTACCGACAGTTATACGACCGCATTAATCAAAACCGTTTAGAATTTCTCGCTCAGTTTAACCGTTATTTTTGTGCAGTTTGTTACATGTGTTTTGTCTTTGGATTTTTGAGACTTCATTGACGATACAGAACTCCTAAATTAATAATTATTGACGATAGATCTACTTCATTGCTGATACGGATAACGAAGTCTTGCCAATAAAAATAGTTTTTAGATCTCCGTAGGGGCGACGAAGTCTTGCCAATAATTATTGTTTTAAGATCTCCGTAGGGGCAACAAAACATTGCCGATAAATATTGTTTTTAGATCTCCGGAGGGGCAACAAAACCTTGCCGATAATTATTGTTTTTAGATCTCCCTAGGGGCAACAAAGTCTTGCCAATAATGATTTTTTTTAGATCTCCGTAGAGGCAACAAAAGTAAAACCTTGCTGATAATTATTGTTTTTAGATCTCCGTAGGGGCAACAAAACCTTGCCGACAATTATTGTTTTTAGATCTCTGTAGGGGCAACAATGTCTTGCCTACAAATATTGTTTTTAGACTTCATTGCCCGATCTAAAAACAATAATTATCGGCAAGGTTTTGTTGCTCCTCCGGAGATCTAAAAACAATAATTATCGGCAAGACTTTGTTGCAAAAAAAATTGTGGATTTATACATCATACCCCTCAAATGATTTTTACTTTAGAGACTAGAGCTGATTCTAGGATATATTTGTCATGTTTTGATTGTGTTTTTACTTTTACATTTACTCTCTCCAGGTTCTAGGATACCATACACAGCAGACAGACAGAAGGATCACAATACAATAAAACCCAGGTCTTTTTATCTACCTAAAGAGCGAATATAAGCCATCACCATGCAGGCCTTGTTTGGTAAAAAGAAGACGCCGGAACAGATGCTGAAGCAGAACCAGAGAGCGCTCAACCGTACGATACGAGAATTGGACAGAGAAAAGACCCGCATGGAGCAACAAGAGAAGAAAGTCATTGCTGAAATCAAGAAGATGGCCAAGCAAGGACAGATGGTAGGAATGAAAATCATTTAGGAAAATCAATGTAATATCTTTGTTTACCTTTCTGTTGGAAATGAAATAAATATGAATTGAATTGAAATGAATAAAATTGATTCATCAATAAATTAGAGAAATTCTAGATAAATATGATGTGGCACAGGGGGATTATTTGTGTGGCAGATTAAAAGTTAAGAGGCAATGCAGTAAATCCTGGAACAATGCACTTTAAAATGTATGTAGCAATGTATGGTTCACTGAAACTTGCTGTCTCCTAAATGTATCAATATACACATGTAGTAATTGCTTTCTTTGATAACAAAAACGATTACCGGAAAAAAAAGAAGAACAAATTGGATAGAGTTAGGCCCTTCTTACTCCTGTATAATTATGAGACATCTGTTCATTTTCAATTACCAAGGAATAAAGGTTCCCTGAAACTTTATGTCTCTTAAATGTATCGATAAACAAAACAAAAACAAAATCTTTATTTGACAGAGCTACACTGTAGGTCCTTCTTACTCTTGTATATTAGGATACATCTGTTTATTCCTGTTTCTATTCCATCTTTTCACTTTTTTTTCCTCAGGATGCAGTGAAGATCATGGCTAAGGACTTGGTTAGAACAAGAAACTTTATCAAGAGATTCATCTTAATGAAAGCAAACATTCAAGCTGTCTCGTTGAAAGTACAGACGTTGAGATCTCAGAATGCAATGGCGAATGCGATGAAAGGGGTATCCAAGGCATTGAAAACAATGAACACAAAGGTAAGATCAGAATTAACAGGGTGGTCTACACACAAAAATTCAAACAATTAAAGCCCCTCTGCACTAGTTTGGCCAGGAGGGATTAGACCACCCAGTGTGGTCACAGGCAGGTGGTTATCTCATCAAATCAGCTTTCAATTAACATAAGAAAATAGGGATCATGGGGGACCAGTGGTCACCTATTAGGCATTGTTTGCTATATAGAAGGCGCAAGTAGCTATAAGTAGTGCAGTGGGGCTTTAAAATTGAAACTTCGAAGGAGTATGAACTGATGTGTGCGAAGCGCATAGTAAATCTCCTGTTGCCTTGGCCCACTAAGGGCTCCATAAGGTTTTCAAATGCTATCTGTTGCAATCTGATTCTGAGCCATATTTTAGAGCATTTTCAAACAAATATTCTGATTAATATTTCAGACATAAGTTTGGCTCAGAAATTGTATAAAACTGTCACTGATTTTCAAACCTGTGATTTAAAATTCAAACCAGCAGCTTATTTACTTACATGTAATTTCCAAATTCAAACCTATCACTGTAAGACATTGGGGTATTATAACGAATTAACGATGGAAGATTGCATAGTATGAGGACTATTACTTTTTCCATGGTAGGTCAAAAAAATAATATTGATGATTAATCCAACTAATCTTTAAAGCTGTTCTTTCCTTCTTCCACCAGATGAAGTTACCTCAGATCCAGAAGATAATGATGGAGTTTGAGCGTGAATCTGAGATCATGGATATGAAGGAGGAGATGATGAATGATGCAATCGATGATGTCATGGAAGGAGATGACGATGAAGAAGAGAGGTAAGAAAAGATACTACTACTACTACTACTACTGCTACTGCTACTACTACTGCTACTACTGCTACTACTGCTACTTCTACTGCTACTACTACTACTGCTGATACTACTGATACTTCTACTGTTACTACTGCTGCTACTACTACTACTACTACTACCACTACTGCTACTTCTACTACTACTACTACTACATCTGCTACTACTGCTACTACTGCTACTACTGCTACTACTGCTACTACTACTACTACTACTACTACTACTACTACTACTACTACTGCTGCTTCTACTACTACTACTACTACTACTACTACTTCTACTACTACTACTGCTACTACTGCTACTACTGCTACTACTGCTACTACTGCTACTACTACTACTACTACTACTACTACTACTACTACTACTACTTCTACTGCTACTTCTACTACTGCTACTACTACTACTTCTACTGCTACCATTGCTACTTCTACTACTATTACTACTACTCCTGCTACTTCTACTACTACTACTACTTCTACTACTTCTACTACTACTACTACTACTTCTACTACTACTACTACTTCTACTACTTCTACTACTACTACTACTACTACTACTACTACTTCTACTACTTCTAAATGATAATGATAACAATACTATTAATGGGTTCTTTTCAAGGAATTAATTCCTGCCAGGTACCGATTTTCCTCTGCTGGGTCGAGTGTGGCAAATGTAAATTAATGTCTTGCCTAAGGACATTACTCGATTGTAATTTTTCTGGATCACCTGTGGAGAAAATAAGACGTACCTCTTTGCTCTTGGTATCTTTTCCCTTTCTATCCCTTTCTTGTCTATTCAATTCTTCAGTTCTTATGTTTATTTTGTATTATTTTTAATGCAGCACCTAAATGATTTCCAGTGAATGTTTTTGTTAATTAATCATGGAACTGTTTTTTTGTTCTTGTTTCAGTGATGTCATTGTTTCTCAAGTGCTTGACGAACTGGGTCTTTCATTAACAGACGATCTATGTGGTAAGTATTGCAAACTCTTTCTTTACATGTGCATCTGGACCCTGTTTCATAAAACTTGTTATCAATAACAAGATTACAATAACTGTTATAAGCTACTGAAATCTTGGCATTTGATAGGTTGACATCAAATTTTCCATAGAAATTTAGCATTTGTAATTCTTAACAAGTTTTATGGAACAGGGCCAAGGGCCAATTTTCAGTGCAATAGCTTTTGGCTTAGATAAAATACTTAGCCAATTTTTTGTATTTATTTGAAGTATTTAGCCAGTATTTTACCCTTAATTTAAGACAAATTTAAGATGAATTCTGACCCCATTTGTAAGTAGATTTGAATAAACAGATACAAATTAAACAAACAAATCGTTGAGAGTTCATCAAAATTAGTCAAAAAATTCAAAAGTTGGAATGGCTTGTCTGTGTGAACTTGTTTCAACTATACTGTTAGGTGAATGAGGTTTCCCTAGTAATCTACACTAACAAAAGCAAGTATGAAGTCACAACTAAACAAGGTAGCCATTTCCTATGTCACTCTGCTGGAGGAGCTACATGTAATTGCCCACGGAATATGTGATGCAGAACCACATTCTCAAAACCAAGTATTTATTGTTTTGATATTCCTTTTTTCAGGTATCCCATCAACTGGAGGGGCGCTTAATACCAAGAGCAAGGAATCGGGCAAGGTCGCTCAAGCCGATGGTTTAAGTGATGCTGATGCTGATCTACAAGCAAGGCTGGACAATCTTAGGAGAGAGTAAACTTTTAATACAGCAATCAAATTCTTTCATAACCAAGTCTAAAAGACAGTCAAGAAACAGATGCTGATCAACAAGGAAAGCTCAACAATCTTAGGAGAGAGTAGACTTTTAATACTTGTCATACCCAAGTCTAAAAGACACCGTTGCCGATCTGCTAGCAAGGCTCAACAATCTTAAGAGAGAATAGCCTTTCGATATTTCAACAAAATCCTTTCATAACCAAGTCTAAAAGACACCGTTGCCGATCTGCTAGCAAGGCTCAACAATCTTAAGAGAGAATAGCCTTTCGATATTTCAACAAAATCCTTTCATAACCAAGTCTAAAAGACACCGTTGCCGATCTGCTAGCAAGGCTCAACAATCTTAAGAGAGAATAGCCTTTCGATATTTCAACAAAATCTTGTCATACCCAAGTCTAAAAGACACCATTGCCGATCTGCAAGCAAGGCTTGAAAACCGTAGGAGAGAATAGACTTCACATAAAAGGTCTTGCAAAACACTTTGGATTGTGCGAGAGACATTGCCTTACCTTTATAAAGGAGAGATATTCCTTATAGAATTAGTTCTCAACATAATTTGCTGTATTGAGGAGAGGGTTTGCCATCTACTTTGTTAGTATAGCTGCAGACAGATTGTGGTTTATAATGATAATCCTGATAGAAATATACATAGAGCATCATGAGCATGTAATAAACATTTAAAACGTTTTTTTATGACCTGTTGATGAAGAATATGTTTGAAAATCATTCATGCAACTCGGTATGAACCTAGCGCTCTGCTATAAAAAAAAAAAAATCTTTTTGATGAGATCCAACTTGACATAAGATCCAAAATGAGGGGGTGGGAGGGGGCAAGCTGTGGCCTTTGTGGCCATTCTGAATATAAGGATCCACCTTTCTTCTGTTTTGTTGGCAAAAGAGTTCACTTTGGTACCCATTTAATGAAAGGGAGGAGGGGATGTGGGAAGGCACATCTTTTCTTCGAATTTGAACACTGATGCTGGCATGTCAAATTATTATTTTGTATCTGGCAAGCATTATGTAACAATGTACCTGTACATACAGTATACCTGTTGAAATCTATTTTCATGTAAATAGTTGTTAGCTATTTGTAAAGTATGACTTTTATATGAATCATTGATTACAAAATGATATGTTTTATAATATTCTCAAATATAATATTGATGTCTCAATATTAAATACACTGTGTTAAAGAAATTGATAAAGCTATAGAAAAAAGGAACTGTATGGGTTGGGTTAGAGTGTACGAATCACCAAAACATGTTTTGCTCCTGATGTAAGGGGTTCCATGTTGCTGTATTGTAGTTAAACTATGAGCTTCATATACATTGTATTTCTTCTTCAAAGAGATATTTGCAATTTAAAGCCCCACTGTCCTACTTGTAGCTACTTGCTCCCTTTATATACCGTAGAAAACTCCCCCAATCGGTGCCTGTTGGTCCCCCATGATCCTCTTTTTCTTATTTTATTTGAGAGCTGAGTTAATGAGATAGCCACCTGTCAGTGACCTCGCTGTGTGGTCTAATCCCTTCTGGCCCAGTAGTATTGATGGTCTTTAAATACACTTCCAGTGAACTTTAAAACATCCTGTTGAGTACACTTCTAAACGCTAACATACGCACTTGCATTGATTCACCTAACCTTTCAAATTCGTATTGAATTATTGTTATTTTAATACTTTTTTTTTTTTTTACTGATATGATGCATTCTTTTTGCTGTATTTTATATTACTTACTTATTGTCCTGAAAGATTAGCCATCAAATACAAAGTGTCGCCAAGTTGAAGAGGATAAGATCTTTCATCATCTATCGTACATTTGTAGTTCTATCTCTAATGATAAGACAAATGATACATGTAAATAATCATGAGTTGTACCGATGGAGAATAAATTGCTACAGAACGTGAGAAGCCATTTTAGTGCAAAAATAAATTGTAGTAGTAGAGATCTATAATAGCAAACAAACAACCCATGTACACTACTGTGTGACATAAAATATAAGAATTAGTTTAATGAAGTCAGTTTCTTTGGAAAAGCAATGTCATGAGCAGAACTCAAGATTTTAGCTCTTGCATTCAGATTTTTGGAATGATGACCAAAAGGAGGAGAAATTATCACAAATTATGATGGTAGAGCTTAATAGATAAGAAGATTTATAAAAAATTGTAGAGAGAATCTGTAAGCTTTCTAACCTATTTGTATCATAGAAATATATACTGTACATGTATATTATGTTTAATATAGTAAAATATTTTCTTTGTAGGCATAAGTCTTTTATCTTTGTTCTCTTATTGAAGTTATGTTGTTGAGATGTATCTAAAGATTTATAAATCATGTATAAATAGCAGTGTGTGTTTACGGTGTCCTTTATTGAAACAATTATGTCTATAATAGGGTTTGAAACTAGCTAGAACAGCTGAAGACAGGGACTTTATATTTATGGAGAACCTTTTTCTCAAGGTTTGTTTAAGTGTTGCCCTAATAGCCTCCAAGCAACGGGACTAGATAGAAAGAAACAAGTTTGCTCAGGTGTATGCCATAACTGTGTTATCAATTGTACGGTTCAATATTTTTTCATTCATAAGTGAGAAGAATGGAGAGAGAAAGCAAAGGATGGAGAAAGTTAGAGAAAGGGAGAGAGAAACAAAGAGAGAATGAGAGCAGAAGGGAGGGGGGGGGGGGGGTGTTATAGAATTACAAAACTCTCACTCTATCAGTGTCTTCACTTATCCTAATTTGGAAATAGACATCCATCTACGTCTGTCACACTTGAATCATAAATCCGAGTGCCCCATTGCCCCTACGAGAAGGGGAACTAGAGAGAGAGAGAGGGAGGGAGAGAGAGAGCGAGAATGGATAATGAAGATGCCACACTGGTTATTGATACCAGAGGAAGATTGCTGAAGGATGTGGGGGGGGGGGGGGGGGGGGCGCGATAAGAGATAACTTTTTGTTGTTGCATGGTTATTTCATTGTTTTGTTCTAATAAAATACCTCTTGTTGCATTTCATCACCACATCGTCAGGGGAAAGAAGAAAAAAAAAAGATCCTACATGAATAAAAACAAAACACATTTATAAGGTGTTTCATTTCCTCATTACATAATAAAAATCATGCAATTTACATGCATACTGACTTTACATCACATTCAGAATAATCAAAATACAGTACAAAAGTACAATTCTTAATTGAAATTAATTTCTAAACAAAACAACTCTTTCATACATTTCTTAATTCGTTTAAAACAATAGTAATACTACTAATAATGATAAAATATATACCGGTAGTCATTTCATGTTCATTTTTTTCTTTCAAAAACGCTTTTTCTATTGAAGTAAACAAAATAAATAAATGCTTGTACATGAAGTATTATAATCTGTCAAATAAAAGAAATTGATATACAACTACTTCTGAAAAGAAAACTCCCCCAGAAAGAGAGAGAGATGAAACATAAAACAGAACAAAAAACAAGTGAAAACAAAACAAATCAAAAACAAGCGATTTGATTACGATATCAATACCGTTACCGATATCTAGATTTCTGACATTGACTGTTTTTGTTGACAACTTGATTGACATGCGCTGCGGACACGATTTGGAAACTCCGTTTTTACGCTTCTAATTTGTGGTAGGTTTTAATTCCTACGATTTTAATCGTACTATAGAATTTCTTTAAGATTCTTGCCGTATTATGGGCCTCATAAGTATTTTTACACTGAAAATTAATTAACGTAATACTTGCATTATAAATTGGCTGGAGGCAGGCCTAGCAACACGCAGGGATCGCACACCCGCAGCACTGGGGACCTGTTGCGTGGAAGACCGTACTATTTCACGGGCACCGTATTTCAACAGGTGGCACTTGCACTTGATCTACTAGCCTACACTATAGCTCAGTCTTTCAGGGAAAATGAAATTAGGGATTTAACGTTAGAACTAGGCCTAGGGGTAGGTCTTTATAACAAAAGTGAGAGTCTACAACAAGTATATTCCCTTCGTTTATGTCATGAAGGCAATTAAAGGAGGTGATTAATTAGATATTCCTAAGTTAGTGAGATTGAGAAAATTAACCTGACCAGACTTGCTGGCATGAACATGTTGATGAACTGATGAAGATGTTAACATTGTCACATTAATAAAAAATGTCAGTGACTTTAATTTCAAGGACAAATGATAAGGGGAAGCTGTAACTGACTTCGGATTTAAAGGTATGCATGGAATAGCACTAGTCTAACCATCCTAAATATCCATTTTGATCCATCAGGCATCATGCAATTAATAACCGTTTTTATTTTTAATATTCAACTGTCCGCCTGGATAACCAACCTGTCCAGATACACGATGGTCGATGGGTGGTATCTTTCAAGATATAATGCCTCCATTTTTTTCCTTTGTCATGTTTGATAGTTTTCAAGGTATTCTGCTAATCAGATTTGTACGTAGACCTCTATTCTGCTTTTCCCTTCTCTCCTCACCTTTTTTTGGGGGGGGGGGGCATTTTTATTCATTCTTTCCTTCAGTCCCTGTGAATTTTGTTTGAAGTGATGATGAAATTAATGAAATGTTGATAACTTAAATCTACTTATTTTCCTATGGTATTTTATTTTAGACTGGAAGCAATGATGATAGCATGGCTAATGAGTGTGGAACTGGTGACTCATTATCGTACTCTAAAGAGATCAACAAAAGTGCCCAGAAGAGTTTGATACCTCTCACAGAAGACTTGGCAGAATGGCTTTCAAGGGTGTTAGGTACTTATAGTTATAGGTAGCTCTATATGTACCATTTAAAAGAATTCATGTCAATCACATATTGCCCCTCCCCCAAATTCAATATAGTTTAACAGAGTGAGCAAGACTAATACATGAACCTTCCACCCTCCCCTCTCCCCCATTCTTATGTAGCATTAATATTTTAAAGCTAATGTTGAAAAATACAATTGTAATTTAAAGATACAAGATAGAGGGAGAGAATGAAATTAAACAATAAAGGAACACTGCCGGTAATTTCCTTTAATTTTTAAATGTCAGGTTGGTATGAATTGTTTCTAAGTCAGAGACTATTAATTTAACAGAAAAAAGAAATGGTACTTTTTCATTTCCATATATTTATTCAGAACTTCTAAGTTTACAAGCATTTTTATAACACTATTCTGTACTTCTGCACCATACTCATGTTTCCTGATTGCAGGGTATAACTTTTGTAATTTCTAGATCAGAAACCAAAATTGAAGAATTTTAGGAGGGGCATTGATACAATTAATTGTTAGTATTCAGGTTTATAATACATGTTCTTCATTTTTTGTATTATATTAAATTATTTAATGAATCCTAATGCTCTATCCACTTTTCTTTCAGATGTCAGTGTTGAAGTTGACACATTGATGGACTCGTTAGACAATGGCGTACTACTATGTAAGCTTGCTCAATTAATACAACGGAAAGCCGTAGAATGTCAAAAAGCAGGCCATCAACTCAAAGATGTAAGTTTTTGTTACAATTTTTTGTAAAATACAACAACAGGTTGTTGTCATATTGTAGAGAATATTGTTTGTTAGTTTATAAAGCAACGATGCAATGTCAGATTATACTTTTTATTCAAAATATTATGAAATATTATAGGAAACTTTGTTTTCACATAGTACATTTTGAAATTTGAATATCATGTTTTTTTTTGTCTTCCTTACTTTCTTTTTGGTGTTTCACAGAATGTTCCACAACGAAAAATCAAATGCCGAGAGAACGCCACGTCAGAATCATTCTTTGCACGTGATAACATTGCAACCTTTTTGTCTTGGTGTCGTGAGCTTGGATTAGAAGATACCTGTCTCTTTGAAACCGATGGACTAGGTAAGAGAATTAATATATCTGAATTTCAAGGGTATTATAGATCATAGATCATATTCCAGGCACAGTAGCCTGTTGTACATGTATTTAATTAATGCCTTTTACATTTTGATTCCAATTGTCGATCAGAATTTTGGTCTTGTCTGTGGTACGAGCGTAACTTGCTCAGTCTTTAGTGAGTTAATTTTGACGTCCGTTTCTGAATGCGGTCGGTACCGCGAAGCGTGACTCCTTCCTGCATTCCTTAATATTAGTAACAAAAACAAAGTTGTAGCTGTCCCTCTAAATAATTTCATTTTCTCCCGAAAAAACTCTGGTTCTGCAAAACCCGTAATGACTTGGGCCTAATCTAATGCTCATATTTTGAAGCAATATACTGTATATGGAACGCCTTTAATACACCAAGATCAAAATATGTTTCAGTTATTGGCATACTTTAAGGAAACAACACATGCATACAATTTCTATTGCTTACAGCTGCACAATTCATTCACCATTCAAGTTATGCATTGTAGAAGTCCTAGATTGAATTTAGATTGAATGGCATTGTAAACGATGCATGAGGAATGTGTTTATACACTCATTGAGTCAGGTGTGACCATTCTTTGTGTGTGTCCTATCGTGAGGTAATGACCTTGTGTGTATATTGATTGCTAGTCATTGAAGGTATACAACAAAGGCAGTGTCGTCATACATGTAGACCAGTTTTTCTCATATTCATAGTTTCATACATGTACATATATCTCACTCCTGTAAATACAATTATTATTAAAAGTCTGAATCTAAAGGCTTGTCTGACATAGCAGCAATGAATACACAAGATGGATTCTCTCCATGATTTATTGCCGGACTGCAACTCGGTCAAAATGATTATAATAAGTGATTTTAAAAGTTTATCACTGGGGATTTTCTGTGCTCTTGATGTTTGTTGAACAAATGTTGATGAAAAGTGTACACATTTTAGGCTGTTTGCACCAGTTGAATTCTGTATACGGTACATCTCAATTGCTATCTAATATACATGTATATGTGTAGTGCAGTGTATGGGTAATTAAAAAAAAAAAATTTAAGCAAAAGACGTGTACATTTACTTTCACAGCTCTTTGTAACCACAGCAATACAGTACACTGTACATAATAATAAATAATAATAGTACTGTTTATATAGTGCTTAGTACTAAGCACTAGTGTACATACATGTACATGGTTAGTTGTGAGGAAACAGTTCTAGGGTAAAATCAAAAAAGTCACTTTTCTGTTTTGTTCTTTTTTTTCCTTTTCATTAAAACTCTAGGAAGAATTGATGTAAATGAACTCGATAACAATTTACATTTTGGATATTCAGTTGTGTTATAATTATTATGGTTTAGGAGAGAAATTTGAAGAAAAATACCAATGGTTATTTTCAGATCTCTCTTTTGTTGTTTTAAGTTGTTCAAATCACATTCAGTTTGCGATCATTTGCGTGTTTACTTTCATGTACATGTTATTGTGACAAATATTATTTGTGTGTGTGTGTGTTTATCCCTAATTTTCCCTCTCTTTGTTTCAGTGTTAAGAAGATCGCCGCAGAATGTGCTAGTGACTATCTATGAATTAGCTCGCCTTGGATCAAGGCTAGGCATAGAACCACCAGGATTACTCAAACTTGAGAAAGAGATCGAGAAGGAGGAGAGAAACCCTAGACCAGTCTCAGCAAAAAAGGTCTCAACGTTAGATGAAATGGTAAGAACCTAGACCAGTTATAGTCTAAGACCAGTTGTAGTGTAAGACCAGTTTGAGCCTATAAGATTGGGGTCTGCTCGCTATTTATAAGGACCACTATTTATAAAAGACCGCTATTCATTTAGTTACGGGTTATGGATAGCTGTCCTTATGAATAGTGGTCCTTATGAATGGCGGTCCTTATGAATAGCAAGATAAATTGTCTATGGTTTGCTCGTTATTTATAAGGGCCGCTATTCATAAAAGCTCGCTTTTCATTTTATCACACGTTATGGATAGCGGTCCATATGGATAGCGAGCTTGACCTATAAGTTATAGTCCAAGACCAGTTTTAGTCTATAAGATAAATCACAGGATTAATTAAACTTGAGAAAGAGATTGAGACGGAGGAGAGAAACCCTATACCAGTCTCAGCCTTAATAGATAAACAGTTAAGGACCTAGACCAGTGTTAGCCTAAAGATCTCGGCCTCAGTTAAAGAGGTAGGAGCCAAAAACAAATCTTTGTTTTAATATATAAATGGGTAGGAACCGAGACCATAGTAGTAGATAGTATTGTATTTAATATATATTGACAGTGTTGCCTGATTCTCTTTTTTTAATTGCTCCAGGTCCGTAAGATCTCCAAAGAGAAGAAAGTGACGGACATCCATAGGATATCAGAAGGAAAGTACAACATTGGAGGAAAGATCGTCTTGATCAGGGTGAGTATTTCAGACATCAATCTTCTACTATTGTTACACAAACTAAAACTTGACAAAGGTTTGAGCAAGTATCTGGTATTGTACTCTCTTTAGACAAGACAGTTACTATTACAGGTAAAGACCAGTTTTGGAAACGCCCCCCTCTCAAAAAATGAAATGGAAGCTCTTATTACCAATCATGTGAAAGAATGTGTTTTGACATGTCGCGCATGTGGCGCGTAGTCCCATATACATCTTTCTGTGTACAGTGCTTGTAACTTTACCAAGACTGGGCGAAATTTCTTATCATTTTGATGATTCTATGAGTACATGATTTGATGTACTCTCTTTAGACAAGACAGTTACTATTACAGGTAAAGACCAGTTTTGGAAACGGCCCCCTCTCAAAAAATGAAATGGAAGCTCTTATTACCATCTGTGAAAGAATGTGTTTTGACATGTTGCGCATGTGGCGCGTAGTCCCATATACATCTTTCTGTGTACAGTGCTTGTAACTTTACCAAGACTGGGGGAAATTTCTTATCATTTTGATGATTCTAGAACCTTGCAGTACACACCAATACTTATATTCTAGAGGATCAACCTTTTCTGATTGATTCCACAACGTTTCTTTCACAATGCAATTGCATGACCATAACTGGTCTTTATCTTTAAAGAGAGTACAATACCAGATACTTGCTCAAAATTTAACATCTTTGTCAAGAACAATTTCTCTATACATCTCCTCACTAAATCACCAACAGAGAACATCATATTCACTTTGATCGACACCATCTCTTTACTTTCTATCAGTGTCTTAATAATTCAATGGCCCCAGAATATATAAGTAAGTCTTAGTCTTTGGTAGGTATGCACCCTCACGCAAGCTGGATCTGCTCAGAAAGATCTCTTGAAATGTCCAGTTGTTCAGAACAAGTTTTACAGGGATCAGTTATTTAGTTATCCTGCCCCTGCAAAGGCCTGCATTTTGGGACACTATCCCATCTCATATGAAGGAGGCATCCACAAGTTATTTTTAAAGCTCCACTGCACTACTTACATGTACATGTATATCTACTTGCGCCCTCTACATAGCAAACCGTGCCTTATCGGTGCCTGTTGGTCCTCCATGATCCCCTTTTTCTTATGTTAATTGAGAGCTGATTTGATGACATAACCACTTGTCAGTGACCTTGCAAGGAGGTCTAATCCCCCTGGCCAAACTAGTGTAGACGGGCTTTAAAACATACCTGTTTAAACAGCATTTTGACTGAGTTACCGTCTTGCATTTACAGCACCTGTATCTCCCTTTTATATATTTCTTTCTACATGTAAGCGCAGTGATATGCGCTTTTATAAAAAAATGTTGTATTCATTTGTTATTTTCATTATCAACTTATCTTCTATTATTCAACCATCTCTTTCTTATGATCATTGGTCTTTTTGCAAAGCTTCTGCTGAACTTTCGAACAAACTACTGGTACCTTAAAATGTCAAGAGCTGTCAAACTATTAACCAATTCGAAAAATGTATTGTAATTTTTAGGTTTATTTGCATTGTATTTTGTTTGTTATAGCGCTTAGAGACTTTGGTTGTAAGTGCTTTATAAGTACCATTTATATTATTATTATTATAAATATCTCTTTATTGATTGTAGATGCTGCGAGGGCGTCATGTCATGGTTCGTGTAGGCGGCGGATGGGAGACATTAGAATCATATCTCGATAAACACGTTGTCACGTCAATGAAACGGATTGGACGGGCAGTAGAGCTAGGAGAGGGTGAAGTTATACAGGATGATTATTTTGTCATGAATGCCAAATACAAGAGCCACGATAGCGTCAATAATAACGGAAGAAGATAACCAGCTCTCAGCTATGTTTAAAGTTGTCTTTGTTCTTATTGTTTGTCATAAAGTGCTTTAATGCAATGTGTCATGTATTACATGTGATATTTTTCCATTATAACCCAGGGGGGTGTTTCACAAAGATTTTAAGTCGAAAGTAACTCTAAGTTGGATTTAAAAACTATGGAGAGCCATTTGTGGCCTTAAAATAAAATAAATTCAAAAGCAAAAATTCAAGTATTTTCTTTTCATAAATTCAACATCAAGAACATGAAATCTCCTGTGATAAAAGAAAATATGAATGATTTGAATCAACATTTTATGCCTTTTAAAATAACTTTTACAAAATATTTTCAAAGATGCTAACGGCTTTCCATAACTGTTAAGTCCAAGTTAAAGATAAGTTCAACTTAGGATCTTTGTGAAACACTCCCCAGGTGAGGTAAATGTGTACCTGGCAGGAATAAATCCCTTCAAATGCTTGAGCACCATAATGGCAGCCATGCTAAAGCCGGCATAATAATTGTGGAGCGCCAGGAGTGTCAAGTCTGACAGACTGTAGACATGAGCGCTATACAATAACCCACTGTTGTTCTTGTTATTAGTACTACATGTATAAAGCACCTTGCACATTATATGAATACCTTTACTGAATGAATCAGCGAATTATATCATTGTTTGTGAAAACTGGTATTTTTGTCATGTACTGTACATGTGTATTCATAGAAAACTGCACAGATTTCCAGATTTCGTCCTCTAAAACAAACGGGAAACTATAGAAGAAAGTAGATATCAATGCTATCCATGTATTCTGTTACTTGTGTGTGATGTAATACAACAACAAAATTCTATCCAAAGTATTCCATGATTTCTACCATACTGCTCGGCTTATTGCTTAAAAGTCTTCTCTATTCCTATTATTATTGACACAAATGGCAACTACTTCAAAAAACACCACATATTTTTTTCAAAAGGATGTTAAAAAGTCAAACTAGCAAAAATCCACCTACTGGTAAGTCTATTTCAATATATAGCCTTGTGCATCACCTGTTGGCATGTGCAAACATGAAAACAAGGTATTACGTTATCCGAACATGATTTATAGGGTATGTACAATAGGGTATGGGATATTGAAAACAGTCGCAATCAAATACAAGTTCATTTTATACATGTAACACCACTTGCAATTTCTGTGTTATAGTTACAAGCCATATTAGGGGTGTTGCAGGGAAGTAGGAATAAGTTAGATTATTCAAAATGACCACTGTACATCTACAATGTTGCAATCAACAATAAGCTCTTATTTTTTTCCAAGACCGTTGTGTTCATTATTGTATTATGAATCAACAATTATTACTGCTCGTTTAACCGTTAATCGTTTTAAAAAAATGCTTCCAAATTATATTATTCTGCCAAATTATAATTTGATCTATTCATGTGTAAACGTATACATTCCAGTCTGATGATTTTGAAATGTGGGAAATAATTGAAAGTGACAATCTTTTTCATGTTTTACAGAATTTACAGAATTTGGTTCTGTAAATACCCAGTACTTGTATAATATGAAGCCTTCAAAAACATGCCATTAATTTCCATCTTAAAGAGAATGACATGTTATTTTATTCGTTTGGGCTTGAAAGGCTTTAACTCATATACATAGATACAGCGTTAGTGCTCTTCTTGTTCAGAACAGATGATTTCATGAAGCATTGCACAACAGAATGTCCTCTGCTGTTACCCACTATAAGCCCTCTTTTATTTTGCAATGTGCCTTCATATCAAAATGTCTCTTGGTTAGATATTCAAGGATTTTTGCTCAGACTCATATCAGCTTTCATTTATTATACCTCAGACAAATAGATTTAACATTTTTTGGCTCCATTGATTTTTCATGCCTTGAATTGATGAAGCTCACTTTAATTCTCCAGATTCACTCCTGTTATTCACTGTACATATAAAGACTGCTCATTGTTACTAAATCTACTGTACATCAAGTTTGCTGCTCCAGATTCTGTAATATGATTTTTCACTTCTGGGAAATAGTTTTTGTAATATTATTCTTTCAGAATAATAACTCATATGTATTTGGTGAACAGAGTACATTCCATTGATAACAAGTTTAGTTTGATACATCAAATTTATGATTATGGCAGAGTGACGTAAAAAGTATGTACTACTCTATTTTTGGAGAAAGGATGAGGAATTTTCACGCAATGAGTATTCAGATTAATTTATTTGTTGTTGATTTTTTACAATTTTAATCTGAGTGTATTTTAAAAGACATACTTGTGTTTAGGATGTGCATAGTGTAAAAAGAAAGAGATGCGCAGTATTCGAATTGTAAATATTTGATTGTGCTCAGTTTACAGAAAAAATTATATATTTTTATATTATGGATTTGTTTTGTTAGCTGCACATTAATCTTCCAAGGTATTCGTATTCTTAATCTTCTACAAATTAAAGGGTGATCCAACCATTGTAATAAGTTCATTTCTATGAAACCAGAATAATCAAAGAAAACAGAATGGTGAAAGTTTAATAGAAGGCGGCTAATAAGAGAGGTGTGAATGTTTGAAATGTGAAAAATATTATGGATAGCATATTATTATAGGTCCTGTAGAAGAAAAGACTTTCCCGAGTTATACATTTTGACAGAAGTGACATTTTAGTTATCTTCTGTTTTTGAAACAAATGAAGAATTTTTCTGGCACTACATCGCAGTGACATTATTGATTGAAGTCGCCATCGTATAGTGATTACAACTTTTAAAAAAAAATTGTCCAATTTTATTCAAACTTTCACCAGTGTTCTTTTTTGATTTTCTGATATCTATTAGACTAGTTTGCTATTAAGGTTGGATTTCCCTTAATAATACAAGCCTGCCCTTTTGTGTTTAAGTATGTTGGACCTACATGTTATACATGTGATATAAATCGACTGTGGCAATCAAGTGTTTGTTTCAATAGTTGACCTAAGCAAATAAAGAGTTAAGATGTTTAACATTTGTTATTATCCTTTCAACATAGATTATAGCTACTTGCAATCAATGTGTGTTTGTGACAGGCAATGTATTCAGAAGTTGTTTTCATTATTCAAATTGTTAAATGTATTCCTATGTATGACCTGTTTAAGAAAATATTTCTTGAAACATCTGTTAGTAATTTGTTTAATGGTGTTAGATAAAGATGTATGTACATTGTATGGCACTTGTTTGGCGATGCAATTGTTCATTTTTATAAGTGTTTTCTTCTCTGAAATCAATTGTTGAATTAGATTGTAATTTGTAAATGTTGTTAGATTTTGAGGGAATAACACCTTGTTGTATACCGGTATTAGGCTTTTATTCAGAAAGAAATTATTAAAGAAGTTCCATGCAACTCTGAAATGCGAAGAGACAATAAAAGGGCAATATGTTAATAGTAATTAATCACGATGTTATACCCTTAAAACACGTTGCAGAATTATCTTGTAGCCCAATGCTCGTGATATTTCAGTCATTAGACGGGACTTCTTGAGAGGCTACTTCATGAAGTGCTTCCTAATCTGGGATCATTTGATATTTGAATGTTTAGGGGGGAAATACACTCTCAAAAATATCTATTCAAATATGAATAGAAAACTTGTACGAGGGACACTTATGACAATCCATTAAAAATGAATACATTTTTG
The DNA here is from genome assembly GCA_035222895.1 of Strongylocentrotus droebachiensis. Lineage (NCBI taxonomy): Eukaryota > Metazoa > Echinodermata > Echinoidea > Camarodonta > Strongylocentrotidae > Strongylocentrotus > Strongylocentrotus droebachiensis. Next base: position 23,244 of record JAVYIG010002752.1, read on the forward strand.
ACAGTTTGAATATACAATATTAAAAGCAATTTGAGTTCTAGACAAATTATAGAGTTTGGGGTTAAAAATGATTGAATCGGGTGTCGAGAGTTTGTCTTAAAGTGTGCATGTACCAATCAACAAAACATGTTTTGCTCTTGATGTATTAGAGGTTCCATGTGGCTATACTGTATTTACACTATGTGCTTTAAATACATTACAGTTTAAATACATTCACAGTGAACTGTCAAAAATCTTATTAAGTAGAATACTTCACAAACAAGTACCGGTATGCACTCGCATGGAGTAGGTTCCATAGGGTTTTATGTTATTCTTTATATTACATCGTAACAAATCTATAGAATGCCATGTTAAGTTTCTATGTTAAACTTTTTTTCTTCTTCAGGTGTTTGGTACATTTTAAGAAATGACCACATGTGGTGGGACTCAATAGGTAGATCCTGAATTTTCTGAACAGTTGCAATAAAAGGGTTAATAGCACTGACTGTAAATTGTACTTTGAGGGCCATAGCGTTCTGACCAGGAGGCCAAAAAAGTTGAAGACCCACTGCCCTTAATTATTTATTTTATACAGGAAGGGAAGGTCATGTATGGTTGTATTCTTGAATGCTTGACATTTAAAAGCATTTAACTGTCTTGAAAACAAAAAACTGCTGCCTATATGGAGAGGGAAAGTTGATGAGTTTATTAAGAAGGACGATGCTTTTGCTTTTGTAGATTTGTTGCTGTATTGGTATTCACATATTGGTATTCACATGTGTTAATTTTCAGTGAACAAAATTTAAGTGCACTGGGAAATTATTTGTTTAAAAAAAAAATCAAATAAGCTTGAAAAAAATAATAAAATGTTAAAAGGATGAAAATATATGGATTTATTTGGTGAGTCATTTTGTCAAGAGTTTTGCATGCTCCTATTGTTAAAGACGATGCAGTCTGCATCATGTTAATCCTGTCAGCAAACAAGTGGTCTAGCGCCATCTCTTGTATAAAACATTATAATGTGGCCTTTCTACCTTGTGTTCATTCGGTCATCAAAGAAGAGGTCTAGCGCCATCTCTTGTTTAAAACATTATAATGTGGCCTTTCTGCTTTTGTGCTTATACGAATTTCGGCATCAAACAAAAGGTCTAGCGCAATCTTTTGTTTACAAAATTACAGTGTGGCCTTTCTGCATAGTGTGCATTCGGTCATCAAACTAGTGATCTTGCGCCATCACTTGTTTAAACTAATATAATGAGGCCCGTCTGCATCGTGTTAACCCGATCAGCACACAACTTGTCTAGCGCCATCTTTTGTTTAAAACATTACAGCTTGTCCACCAGTGAGAGAATAAACCCATCCAACATTTTTTTGAAATGTAACAGAACTGTTTACTAATTTCTATGCATACTTTTTAAGCGAAAGATTCTCGTGACCAAAATTAAAATTTGAAAGAGGCTTGCCTGACATAGCAACACATAATCTATGCAAAGTGGATTCTATCCGTAGTGATGTTATTATAGCAAGTGAATGAAAAGGCTGGTAACTAAAGGCAAGGGAGAGAAACATGCATAAATTGAATTACATTAGTAAAAAGGTTTATCATTTATTTGGGTTCTCGAAATTTAAATCTCGAAAGAGTGCAAAAATGACATTTGAAACTATTGAAAATATTGCGCCCCTATAACTTATAAAGCATAAACTACATATCGTTTTAAAGATTACAAATCCAAAAGAAATCCTAACGCATGATTGCCTTGCGGAATTCAGTTTAGTTCAGTCTTATTTTCATTCTCAAAAAAAAATTAAAAAAAGAAATTAAAAACAGAGTATCATCGATAGAAAAACAATATAATAATAGAGCCTTACAGTACGTTGACCCCATAATCAACAATATATAAAATAACTATTAAAACAAACTGACTCACAAGTAAAGGAAATAGACATGCAATATATAACATTTACATTATGAACACAATCTTGAAAAATAGGTTTTATATATGGGCGTTTGAAATAATTAAGTGATTTGCTGATTTTTAGCGCACGAATTAATTGTTCCATAAGGAAGTACCTTTAAAAATATTGTATTAAGGGAGATCAAATTTCAGACCTGTAGTAGCCTATTAGTGGTCATTAGACGAATAACGAGTATTTTTCATGCTGATGTTCTGTTAAATCAAGAAGAAACTAGACGTATACTCTCTGGTGTATTTGATATTTATAACACAAAAACATAAACAAATTTCAATGTTAAATGTATTCATTGGGTAATAGTAATTTATGAAGCATTATGAATTATTCTTAAGGCATTTTCCTGAAGTGAAAAAGGAAAGCCGTCGATGCGGAAAACGAAAACCATTTGGACTGTCATGTAAAATGTTGCATGAAAAAAAAGATACGTCCAGTAATCCTTTATCCAAACGTCGTTCATAAATAAAAAAAAACATAGGAAGAACTCAAATGGGACGATAATTTCAAATGTCACCCAGGGATCTATTTAAAATGTACAAGAATTCTTTTAATCTATAAAGCTTATCGGGTATAAGAGGAAGAGGACACTTTTTTTTTTTTTTTTTTTTTTTTTTTTGGGGGGGGGGGGGGGGGGGGGGGGTCTCGTAATTTGAACATTTGACATTTTGCTCCGATGGGGGGGGGGGGGGGGGGGGGGTTAGGTCACCTTTTTTTAGGTCAGCCATGGGAATTATTATTATTATTATTATTTTGTATAATTAAAAAAAAAAAAAATCCAAAGGGGGGGGGGGGTGGGTTTAGTTTTTTTAGGGGAGTTTATACACATAAAAATACCAAAGGGGGAGGGGGGTTTAACCTCCCGACCCCCCCCCCTGGACCTGATACACGAAAATAAATACTATATAGATAGCATTAATGTAAAGTTTTAATGAACATTGAAAAGATTTCAATGAGTTTGGTTTACAAGCTCGTTCGACTGCTCCTTTTCTTTTGTGGATAAATTTGAGGGAGGGGGGGGGGGGAGGGGGGAGGGGGGGGGGGGGGGGGGGCTAGCAATTTCTTAGTTTGCCCCGGACGACGCATTTCCCTAATTAGTGATCTAGAAAACTGTAGAAAATAATTTTCTGTCGATTCATCAGTGTTGTATTGAAATTTACAGTAACGTGTTTGGTAATTTGAGGGTGTTTTTCATGTGTTTAACAGGACGACTGACTGAAATATAAATATAAGGACATCTTTCATGATAGGCCTACACTCAATTGAAAATTTTGGAAAATTTGGAAAAATCAGACCCATATTTAGGGATATTTGTTAAAAATGGGACCTACGTCATTTTTTAGGGCTTTTGTGTGACAAGATGACCCATAGATCGAGCGGCACACCCCCGTTTTGCTAGTGTCTTAAAATGTCAGTAACCCCCCCCCCCCCCGCGGGGTTCAATCATTGGGGCCCATCACCTTATATTTTAAGATTTCGAGGTTGAATCCATATTTCTCTGATGTTTTCTGCTCTCATAGCACCCTCTGTGATAACAATTATTATGTGGACCAGCTAGTCCCTATTAAACTTTATACCCATATTATATAGTCATTGTTCATTACTAGCATTATACAATTGTCATTTTAAGCTATAGATACAAACTTTTGTAATACTTAACTTTGTACATATGCTTCTTAACGCATCTATTAATCTATATAATCTATTCATTTTCCTTTTTTTTTGTGTGTGTGTGCTCTGAAAATGCATACATTATTGTAAATTTTCACCTTTTTTCAGAGTTAAAATTCTATTCAATTTACTTTCTAGATGAACGTAAATTTTCTTTTGAACAATTAATTTACATTATTTTATTGGCGCCTAAATGAGGATTAAAGATAGTTCTTATAATTATGCGTTTTTTAACTTTTGTTTTTATTATTAATATCAATGAACAAACTGTCTTGTGTATTCGCCTAGATGGCAGCAAACAGAATACGGCGAAATCAACGTAGTCTTGAAACTACGCACTGCATAACGATTGAATTTGATATTGTAAATTTTCGGAATATTAACGATTCAAGTTTTGAAAGTAATATATATGAATGAACTAAATATATTATGTAGACTGATTTAATAATTTAATTTTGTTTAGGAAATTGTAATTTTACATAATAGATTTAACAATTAAAATCATATTATTTTACCAAAGACTACCTATTGCATACGAAGCGAAGCATGTTGTACGTGTGCATGGCGCTGGCAATTCAGTACAGTGCAGTCAGCTGAGACACAGAGCTAGTTATTATTGGACGTACTTTCAACGGTAGGTCAAGGAGGAAAGACGGGGAAGTCCGGGGTCTGTCGTCTGCTTTCGCATCATAATCGGAAGAGCTAGTTCGCTAGACAATTAATAACCCACTGCACTGCTGCACTGCACTGGCACTGTGCACAGTATCACAGCAACTTTGAAGAGGTATTCTACCCCTAAACATACATGTTTTCCTGCATGGATGGAAAAATAGCACCTTTGACAGGTAAGCTCAGTTCATTTACTTACATTTAAACGATGAAGGTCAAATATGATCAACGGAGAACTAATTGAAAGGAGATTGACTGTGCTGGGTCTGATTTGGGAGGTTTACACCCGACGAAGAGTGCAGCGACACTGGCTTACTCTAGCTCGTCTTGGCTTAATGTCTCGCCATAATCTTTTGCTAACAATCTTTTGCCAATAAGAATGGGCGCTTGTGCTTATTCTCACCAAGCCAGGTGCCTAAAATGTGATTCCAATGTCATTGATTCCGTTAATAAAAACGGGGCTGTCAAATTTCAACCCTCCCGTATTTGGAGGGAGTCTTGCACGGTTGCACCACCACACTCATTCTCCCGCCGTCCCACCTCGTAGCGGGAGACTCCCACTACCACGCCCTTCCTCCCACTCTCCCGCTTCGATGTAGAATATTCTGGATCCCGTTTTTTGTTGGCGGGAGATTTTTCATAAACCAGGAGATCTACATCGTAGTGGGAGAGCGGGAGAATGAGCGTGGTGGCGTGAGACTCCTTCCAAATGCGGGAGGGTTGACAGCCCTGAATAATTAAGCCTAGAATCTATAAACTAATCCTAGATATATAGCCTAGTCTATACTGAAAATTGTATTTTTGATTAATGAAATAGATCTAGACCTATTGGCTATATGCGATTGATCATGATCAATGTGGTATCGGTGTCAGCCCGGTTGTGTGTACTGTCGTCTGCGCTGCTGTGTTATTATTATTATTTTTATGAAGGTGGGTTTAAACTTTGAAAAAAAAAAAAAATATGTCATGCACTATTTCAAGCCACTAGTGATATTATGGATTCCTCGGCAATAGTGCTATTCCTGCCACCTCGATCCATAATTTCAACTAGAGCCTTTTAGTGTATGGTATATTATCTTGTAGACACCAGGAGAGAAAGTGCACTAACCCCAAAGAGTGTAGGGTCTTGACTTGATGAGGTAATCCCTGAAGCAGCTTTTCCAAGCTATACTGGGATGAGATGTGTTGTGACAGCAGGTGAAGGTGCAGACAACAAAAAAGTTTACAATTTCTTTATACAGTAAAATAGTGACGTGCAAGTAAAAAATCATGCTGCTATATAGTTTACAGCATTTAAGACTTAAAGTATAGTAGGCCTATACTGTAATAAATAAAAGGCAGTGTTAACATAGATTATGTTAATCATGATAATCGGGCTATTTCTAGATAGAAAATAACCATCTGCTATTATTCTGGTTAAATCGTGCAACCTTCCTCATAAACATATAGACAAATGGTAGACTCTGTTAATGTTGGGGGGGGGGGTGGGAGGGGTTAACTTCTGAATTTTTGACACAATCCATCAAAAAAAATGTTTCTTCTTTATTTAGACCTAACAATTTGATTTAGGAAAATGACTAGAAAAGGAATAATAGATGATTAGATAATTTTCATATAACCTACAAAAAACATTGAAAATAAAATCAATGTAAAATTGACATCATTTGATGAGAAATTAATCTTTACCTTTTTAATTGCCACTCTCCACCCAGGTGTTAAATGGGTACCCTGTAGGATGCCAAAGTCATAGTAGTTTGAACAGCATTGTGATTTGCGAGCATCTCTTAAATGGCACCTGGATGGAATGCTCCCCAGGGAGTGGAGAATGTGCATACATGTACACTGTACATTGTGTGTGGACAAGCCTGAATACACAGACTGGGTTATAATATCTTTAAAGCTAATTAAAGCGCTGTACTGTGGTTATGTGGTTAATATTACTGCCCTGAATAATAAGACTTACATGTTCTTGTACACACCAAGGTACTAAGATGCATTAAGACAATTCATAACAAAGTGTGAAGTAGTCAGTCAACATATAGATCAGGGCTCTTATTCACAAAACATTTAATAATATAGAAATACATTGTCTTGAGAGGTTCTGGTTCAAAGTATGGACATGAGATGACTCCAATAGTAGGCCTACCATTGGAGTCACCGAAGCCCATAGTTTTAACCAGTACCAAGTAAGGCAGGGTATATGTTTTATATCCTGTATCCCCCCCCAAAAAAAAATCATCATCATCATCATCAATTTTTGTTTTTAATTTCTTTTATTAAAATTTGAAATTTTAGACATTTTTAAACATTTTAAAATTACAAGAAATAATTTAATACAAAAATTTAAAATTTACAATTTCATTTTACAATTTTAATAGAATTATCAGTTTGTTTTCTTCAACTCCCAAATAGGTAGTCTGCATGAAGTATGTGTTGCTATGTTGGGCTAGTGTCGGGCAAGCTTTGAGCCTCAAAGCTTGCCCAACACCCGCCGACAGTTTGAGGTAGTTTAAACAATATTTGTTTAAAAATTATGCAATAAATTTGAATGTGTTACTAAACAGGTCTATTACCAGTAGGTCTAATACATGTTTCATTGTGCACAAACATACATGTACCTGTACATGTAATGTACACTGTACAAGTAACATGAACTGTACTGTAATTTGTTACAGTATTAAAGTGACTACGCAAGCAACAACAAGGGACATGTACAGTACATAGTATGATCCCTACGATCCTATAACTAATCGAAGAACAAGGTATAATTAGATTGATACAGGCTATTCTGATAGGCAGAAGGGATTAGTTGTAATAGATTGCTCATTATATTGCATTTTAACTCTGACAGGCTGACAGTGACAACAGCTTGCATGCATTATGAAAATATTGATATTGATTTAATTGATTCCTATTACCTGAGTGCAAATCAATCTTTTTAATTACCAACGCGTTGTGATGTGATGTTGCTTATGCACGCATGTTAGGGCGCTGCTTGTACAGACGTTTCTCCTACTCGCTTATCAGCCTATGGTAAAGGGGTTGTTTTTAATCCAGATGAATTCTAAAACTGTTATTGTCCAGAAATGTGTTTTGAAGTCATTTATAATGTGGACATCATTCATTACATGTACTTTTTCGTAAATAGAAATGTTGGCAGGAATGAGTGAAGTTGTGATAATGTATTGCTTATTTGCTTTTCTACCAGGTGTGTGTAAACTCTTTAGACCCAACTGTACATGCTATTTCATGTAGTCTAATATGCAGAAGCCTATTTTGTGTTTTCAATGTATACATTTTGTCTTTTATTGTTTTATTTAATTTGTTGAAACTTTGGTTCATATTTTTAGACATTACTAGAACTCACACTATGAACATAACGGACAAAGAAAGAGGACAAAATATCGGTTCCGCATTCTACCCTCAAAAATTGCTGTGGTAGACAAAGGAACATCCCTTCACTGCTATTATGTAAAATGTGTAGAACAGGTGTCACATGCATATTCACCTGTTCTACACATTTTTACATAATAGCAGTGAAGGGATGTACTTTGTCTACCACAGCAATTGTTGAGGGTAGAATGAGGAACTGTATATTTTGTCCTCTTTCTTGTTCGTCATGTTCATAGTGTCATGAACCATTAGAATCCTTGTACATGTAGTCTTTCCAACTGTTCTTGTTTCTATCTCAACTCTCTGTAGAACCCAAGCCTCTTCCGTTGGTTTTTGTGTCCAGTGTACCTTGTGTCCTATCCCGTCTGACCCCACCTGACCTTTGAACTTTGACCTCAGTGTAAGCTTGGCAAGCCAGGTCATGGGATGCTACGAGGAGATAAGGAGGATAGTATTATGGCTTCTTCATCCGTTGATCATCCGCTTCAGAAGAGAAGTGCCTCCAGTCAGGGTTGAACACCATGACTATTGGTGTGGGGATGACCCTCAAGGTGCAGTGTTTGCCCCTTTTCTATTTATTTATCATCCAAGTTGCATGATCCCAAGCATGTACATGTGTATAGTGTATGTTCCTTCCATCTGAATCCAAACCTTGTATCTGTCTATTACTCTGTTGTATTATTTTCCTCACCATGTGTTATGTACATGTAAGTTCATTGTATGTTATATGAAAGGCAGGTATTCTACTGACCCTCAAGGTGCAGTGTTTGCCCCTTATCTATTTATTTATCATCCAATTTGCATGATCTCAAGCATGTTCATGTTTATGTTCCTTCCACCTGAATCCAAACTTTGTATTCTTTTTCCTCACCATGTGTTATGTAAGTTCATTTTATGTAATATGTTGGTGTATTAAATGAAAGGCAGGTTTTCTACTGAAACTACTATAGATTTACATGTTTGTGTACTGCTATCTGCTGCTCACAATGTCTCAATGTGCTGGCAGTCCCACAATGCATTACCGACTGTATGGAAACTGTACAGGAACAGGAAATTGAGAAGACCCCCCCCCCTTTTTTTTTAGTGCTCACTATCACCCCTGAATAGTACATGTAAACTAAGCTAGTTTCTATGAGAGAGAGAGAGAGAGAGAGAGAGAGAGAGAGAGAGAGAGAGGGGGGGGGGGGAGAGAAACAAAAAGAGAAAGAAATGAAAAAAAGTAAGAAAGAGAATGAGTGAGAAAGAGAGAGATAGAAAAGAGAAAGAGAAAGAAAAAGTGTGTGTGTGAGAGAGAGAGAAAGGGGGAAGGAGAGAGATAGAGAAAGAGAGACAGAGAAAGAAGTGTGTGTGTGTGTGAGTGTGAGAGAGAGAGAGAGAGACAGAGAGTTTGTTTTAATTACATTTAACACTTGCTACATTGTATGTGTTTAATCATGTAAGGATGTCAGTATATAGATCCGTCATCTTCTGTCTGTGATCCATATTCCATTCAGATTATCGACTATGAAATGATGTTGTTAACACGTGCCCTGATCACTTTATCACACTTAAACAACATACTTCTAGTCATGATGACTGTACCTGGTGTCGATCAATAGTTAAAATAATTTTGCTCTGCAGTCTGCATATATTCAGGGCACCATGATTTTATCCTCAAAAAAATCAGTTGAACAATAAACATCATCGTCATCATCATCATTTATTAAAGTCAGCATTTTCCCTCTGAGTTACTGACTTTCATGCCATGATGAGTGATGACACTCACTATGAACATGACGGACAAAGAAAGCGGACAAAATATACAGTTCCTCAGGTAGACGAAAGGAACATCCCTTCACCGCTATTATGTAAAAATGTGTAGAACAGGTGTCACATGCATATTCACCTGTTCAGCAAATTTTACATAATAGCAGTGAAGGGATGTTCCTTTGTCTACCTGAGGAACTGTATATTTTGTCCGCTTTCTTTGTCCGTCATGTTAATAGTGACTTCCTCCCTCCACTTCGACTCTTCTCGAACATCCTCCTCATTTAGACCAACCTTTCTTTCTTCACCATATTTTTAATGAAATCTTTGGTCTTCCTTTTGCTCTTATGCTATCCACAAGTTTTCAGATTCCATGCTCTTTTAACAAATAGAAAAGAACCAAATTTCCAACCAATTAAACCAAACGGAGATAGCTGAGGCTTACAGTGATTAAGTTTGCTTCTTTCCTTTCATGCACAGACGATGCCTAGAATGCTTAATAATAATTGTAATCATTTCATTTTATAGTAAAATATCGACTTGACCACATGTGTAGATCTCTGCATGCAGGTTGTTTGTATAAAATTTGCCTTGGAAATAGTATACTCGTTCATATCTGATGCAGCAAAAGCGTGGCGATTTTAAGAAAGATGTGTGCAAACTGTGATATGCTTAACATTTCTCTATCTTATAAAACAGAGCTCAGTGAATATGCACAAGTCCTTTCCTGTGCGTATTTGACATATAAACAAAATATGTGGAGGGTTGTTTACAGTGGATTACCGCAACATATCTGAACATGCCTCTATCCTACCGGTAATATGTTTTCTGGTTTTATACAAAATTACCTACACCGTCTATTTCATTATTTATTCTTATTTAATTACAGGGTACTGATCCATTTTAGTACATTTAGTAGCACACTGTGACTATTTGAATTGACTTAAATCAGATTTATAACGTGCAGTAGGTACATGTACTTCTTTACTTTTAGGGCATAGTCCATAGATAATCATTTGCAAAGCATGTTTGTTTGTTTGATATTGTTCCAAATTCCACATTAAAGGGCAGGTCCAAGCTATTTGGATTGTGACGTATGGGACATTCAGAGACTTTAAACAAGAAATAACAACAGATGACATTATTTATATGGCTATCTTTTGGTATGAGTCTGTGGCTAAATATGGGCTAGTTCATTTGTGGAAAGTTTTAGTTCTGACTAATTTTTTAATTAATTGTTAATGTAATTAATGTGCCGCGTGACGTACGGGACGCTGTGAACTGTACGTCACGCTGCACATTAATTACATTAACAATTAATTAAAAAATTAGTCAGAACTAAAACTTTCCACAAATGAACTAGCCCATATTTAGCCACAGACTCATACCAAAAGATAGCCATATAAATAATGTCATCTGTTGTTATTTCTTGTTTAAAGTCTCTGAATGTCCCGTACGTCACAATCCAAATAGCTTGGACCTGCCCTATAACAAGATTGTCTCATATAGATTTAACAAGAGAATGCATTATAAAACAATGATAGACCTGTAACATAGAGAAAAAATAATGTGAAATATGGGGAATCTATTAAGAAGGAAAGCTTGTATATTTATTATATAAAATAATGGAAAATTGTATTTATAAAATGAGAAGAACAAGTACAAAAAGGAACACTTTGAACGAGGTGATCAACGAATTCTGGTAGATTGGGAACCCCCTCTTCCTAAATGGCTCTGAGTATAATGAGAATGTGTACAGGTTTCTTTTTGTATGGGCTACCTTGTTGATGTATAATAGAAGCCAGTGGAATTGAAGCTTGATATAACGTGTAATGAAATTCTCATTAGATTCTCTCTTAGTTTCTCTCCTCAACACACATTGAATTTTCTACTTCTAGCCTCATTCCATCCTTCTTGTGTTTTTTTTATTTAAAGGAAAGGTTGAGTTCTGATAAAGGTTAAAAAATAAATTGTGAGCTTTTTTAATTCTTTCTATTCTAGTGTTCTAGTCTGGAAGAATATCAGGAAAGGTTGAGTTCTGATAAAAGTTAAAAGAAATAAATTGTGAGCTTTTTTAATTCATTCTATTATAGTGTTCTAGTCTGGAAGAATATCATTGTAAAGATATCCAGTAAAAGTCATTGCTCTTTACGTATGCCCTTGTATAATATATTACATTGTGACAAGAAATAAGCTGAAATTTTTGGACCAAACTTTCATGCCACAATATAGTCCCATACAGTGTATGCACATTTCTTTGTGCAGAGCGTGTGATTTTCAGCAGACCAATTGTTATCGTTTTCGTGATTCCAAAACCTAACAGCATACAGATTCTCATAAATTGTCACTTTCCTGATGAGTTAAATATGTCAGTGATCACTTTTTTTTTTGTGTGGAGAGTACATTGTAGGTCTGCAATTCTAATACTGTCTGGTTCATGCCCAAAGTATTATAAATTGTGCTCCATCATACCTTATGCTCCATCATACATACACCTTATGGCTGCATCATCAAGAAACATGTTTTATGATAACAGTTTCTATACTTGTATTTGAGACAGTGTTGCTTAACCAAAACTGACAGTGCTGTTTCTACATGAATGTTACATCTAATTTAAACAAAGTTCTTGAGATGTTAGCACTTTTGAAAGAATTTAATTTCCAATTTCTTTTACCAGTGCTACATACACTGTATATGTGTTGATAATTGTAGAATTGATCCTTGCACATAAGTTGCAGTTATCAATGTTACAGGGAGAGCGAAATAGACATGGTGAGAAACAGGGTCAGATAATTAAGAGGGATGGAGGGTAGAGATTTAGGGAGTGGAGAGGGAGGACAGAGATAGAGAGAGAGGGAGGGAGAGCGAGAGAGAGAGAGAGAGGGAGGGAGGACAGAGATAGAGAGAGAGGGAGGGAGAGCGAGAGAGAGAGAGGGAGGGAGGACAGAGATAGAGAGAGAGGGAGGGAGAGCGAGAGAGAGAGAGAGAGAGAGAGGGAGAGCGAGAGAGAGAGAGAGAGAGGGAGGGAGAGCGAGAGAGAGAGAGAGAGAGAGAGGGAGAGCGAGAGAGAGAGAGAGAGAGAGAGGGAGGGAGAGCGAGAGAGAGAGAGAGAGGGAGGGACAGCGGCATTTGATTAAACTTTAATCTATTGGATATTAGCGTGCTAATCAACAAGCAGTGTGAGTTTAATTTAGATAGGAACAAATCCGTGTCCCTCGGCATTGATTATCTGTCATAGCAATGGGACTTCTACCAGTCCAGTCATTCTAATGAAATACTGTACATTCCATTGGCACAGCCTTGCTGGAAACCAATCTATAGCCATATCAAGAGGTTTTACTAGGGAATCATTTTATGATACAGTGGAACTTCATTATGAAGAGCTCTGATATAACGAGATATACATGTATAACAAGGTGATTTTGCTGGTCCCAGCTCTTTATATTCTTTTATTTTTTACCCTCATATAAAAAGATTCCTATTATAACAATGAAATTTCTGAGCCCTGAGGACCTCGTTATAATGAGGTTCCACTGTACAAGCAGTACAATATATATTTACAGGCATATTTGAAACAATTTTGTGCATGTGTACATTAAACTTAAAATACATGCAGTTTATTTTTTGGCTGAGGTTGCCTTATGCCCGAGTCATCATGGTTTTCCTTTAAACGAGGGCCTGGGGGACTGAAAAACGGTTAGGCCCTCAATGCCCTGATACATTTCTCCATGCTAGGCAACAGTACAGATTTTGCATTGAATTTATACATACCTAAAACTCGGCATGAGCAGATCAGAAATACAAACAAGAATCCAACAATAGTCCTAATTGAAAGAATAAATAAACTTTTATTGGAGGATGCAATTTCACCTGGTGTGAGAAGTGAAATTCTAGCCATCTTTCTAACATCGGGGGTGTTTCACAAAGACTAAGATTGACTTTAAGTTGGACTTACATGTAACTATGGCAGGTCATTCGTGCCACTTTTTTCCTCACACTGTTTACTGGTCTCTCAATGGATAGGTACAAATCATGGTCACAAATATACATTTTTTGATAGGTCATTATTGAAGGATTTTTTTAAAATCTGAAGATCATAATGGTGAGAGCAAGTAGTTTAGGTCCATCTTAAAGTCGATCTTAGTCTTTGTGAAACACCCCCCAGTAGAAGCAAAGTTTTTAGGTAACATGTATGTTCAAAGTCAACTCACCTACACTAGGACCTCTTCTACCCTGATTGCTCCAGGCACATCAATCTTGGTGCTTCACGTGGAGACAGTGTGTTCAGACGGTAGCGTGTTCAGACTGTAGCGATGCACACAGTGCTCATAGGTTTTACATTTGTAGTTCAGGTTGCTATTTTTAGAGTTTACTTCCCAGGATGCAATCTTAATTATTTTCTACCTCTCATATGTGTTTAATATTTCACCTGAGAAGGGAAACAAGAATTAACAACAGCCTTGTATTGCCAGTATCTAATTCTTATTAATCATCTAAAACCAAAGAAATGTGAAGATTTTTTTTAAGGGCTTACCAAAACTTAACATCAGCTTTAAGTCCTATCCAAAGCACTTGATAAACACAAGTTAATGCCTTAACACCTAGCTTAAACCCTTAACTAGTTGATTGCACCATCACACTAAAATACTATTGTTTGTATCAGGATCTTTGTTATAAAACCACTTAGCTAAAAATAACATTAGTGTTCAATCACCATAACAAATAATAGATTTCAAACAAACTGCATGAAAGTTGGAAGCCGTTGGAAACACTAAAATGAACTTCTGAAATAATCATTCTTCTTCTTCTTCTTTTTATTAGTGGTAGTAGTAGTCGTAGTAGTATAATCATCGTTATTATTATTGTTATTATAATGATAATGATAATTAATACAATTATTATTATTATTATTATTATTAGTTATTCTTCTTCTTCTTATTATTATTATCATCACTATAATTCTTATCATTGCTAGTAGTAGTATTACAATGTAAGATGGTGAAAAAGAGCCCAAACCATGGCACCCCTGTCGTGACCCTGGCATTGCATCACAAGACGTCATTCATGTGACGGAAATACCTTTAGCAACTAAGGTTGCCAATTTGCCAATTTGACAGACTGTAAATAACAGTGTCTCTTCTCTCACGAGCTTGGATCGAGATTGCGCAGGTTGCTCTGTTCTGTTGAAGAGTGGAATTTAATAAGGGAAGCTTCAACTGTGGGATCGATTGGGACCAATTGATGTAGGCACTGGAGTGCATTCATTGAACACGTTTATTAAAGGTATCGTGTAGATAAAGTAGGAGTGCATTATGAGAGGGAAAATGGTTCATATAGTCATGCCAGTCTTGTGAATCTAAATTTAATTTTGAAGCCTGCATGTATTAAAAGGCTCCCTCAGATATAAAGTGGTAAACTGCAGCACTTTAGTTTTTTAAATGTATTTATTTATTTTTTAATTACCCCCGGTAAAAGAAAACGCTTGTAAATGCCTGGCAACAGAGCACAGCAAAGGTCCTGTGCATATTCATGGAGCTCTGTGTCTAAATATATGAAGTGTAATACACTGAGAAATTTACGTCACCAAACTGCCACGGTTTCATTGTGTCATATCTGAATGAGGCTTAGCCCTAACCTGTGAAGAAAAAATAAAGCCTGACACTCAATGAGCAAGTATTAAGTGAAAAATGACTGATGATTAAGAATAACTTCTCTCATCCTTTCTTTTTGTTCCTCTTTCCAAGTAAAAAATTGCATTTTCAAATTTGTTGTATGTTGAGCTGGATCAACTATAAACGAGACTTGCTATCACAATGTGGCCTTTAAAGCCAACCCTACTTGAGTAAATTATGATGTGTTAACCATATTGATTCTACATGAATGCATTGATGTAAGGAGATGTTGCAGACTTGGACTTGAGATGCTAGTAGTCTAATAGTACATACTCCAATTTAACACTTTACTACAATTCCTAAGGCCTTGAGTAGAGCCTTGATCTGTCAGTTTCTGACTGTTTCTGGCTGTTTCTGGCTGTTTCTTGCTGCATGTTTAATATGGGGCGCCAATCTTGTTTGTCTTGTGAATATTTTGAAGTCGGGTAATCAATGGGAAATCCATAAATGAGTCTTTCTCATTTCAAGATGTCATGTACAGTGTATACATGAATTAAGATATATATTACACACTTTATAGAAATGTCTACACTGCAGCTATCCTTGTTTTTCCGATTTTTTTTCTGTTGTAATTTTTCATGTTTGAATAATCCTGCTGTGTTCCTGACTGTTAAATGAAAAAAAAGGACTTCTTTTCTTTGTATCTACATTTGTAGGCCTCTCTTTAGTTCGTAACACACTCCTTTGGAATTCTTTTTTTTAAAACTGCAATAGTACCAGTGCAATAGTAGCAATGCAATAGTAGCAATGCAATAGTAGTACAGTACCAATTCAATAGTACCCAAACTACTGATGCAATAGTAGCAATGTAATAGTACCATTGCACCATTATATCAAGTAGGGTAGATACCTGTACATGTGTAGTACTCTATGTATGGGCATCACCCCTGCTAGAAGGTCAAAGATGAAGCGAATAGCTCTGTACATTAAAGCTAAATGATTGAATCACTGGTAAATTGAGATAATGCAACATTCATTCATGAAAGCTTTGTAAAATATCGAGAATGATATTTCACGAAGCCAAAATGAATCCTCTACACTCTCTTAACTCTTAAGCTGCCACCCATACAATGCAACCAGTGCCACAGTGCTAATTCCTATTGTGCCACAGTGCTAATCTCCTGCGTGCCAAGTTAATTTTAAGGTTGGTTCAAGTGCGTGTTATTTAAATCTTTACAAAAAACAAATCGCTGAATTACTCGAGAAAATCCAATCTGACTGTTGTATACAAAGACGCGTAATCCAAAGCCGATAATCTGATGCACGCGATGGTACTTTCAATAGCGCTGCAAAAGCACTCAGCACGGTGCAATGGGCATGAACAATAACTGTTATTACATCTGCTTGCTAGCGCGCACGAAGCACCGTAGCGGTGGCTCGCTAGCATGAACGTGGCTTTCAATCGATAGCACGCTCGCGTGCACATGGCACTATAACAATAGCGCGCTAGCAGTCTCATGGCAGGATAAGAGTTAAGCCTTGTTCCAATATGCAGCGGTAAACTGCTCACTTCCTTTATGATGTCGTAAAGTTAAAGACGCTCCACATTTCTGTATCTTCTAACATGAAGCTAAGTGAAAACGCTTTAATAAAGGGATAGTTGAGTTCTGTTTGCAGACCGCAAATGTCTTCAAGTGCATGGCTATTGCTCTTATTTTTATCTATGACATTTCTAGTGCCCTTTTAGAACCTAAAATAGCTATGAAGGTAATTTTAGACCCCAAAATGTGTGAAATTTAGCCAATACGATCATACCAATTCAGCTCCACTTTAAAAAAAATAGGGTGACCGTTAATTCATTATTTAATTAAAAATAACAATACATGGGCCGGCTGGTTGTGCGTAATAAAACCAACACGAAAATACCAACAAGAAGTCCAACATTGACATTGGCTGAAATACGACTTAAAAGGCGCTATTTCGTTTTATCAACGGCTTTTTCAAATCATCTAATATTTGTGGTGGTACACAAGTATTAGAAATCGTTATATTTATGGATATTTCACCCGTCTCCATCTTTGATCAAACAAAGATGATTTTGTCATTTAAAGGTAAAGACCAGTAATGGTCATGCGATTGCATTGTGAAAGAAACGTTGTGGAATCGATCAGAAAAGGTTGATCATCTAGCATCTAGCATCTGCAAGGTTCTGGAATCATCAAAATGATAAGAAATTTGGCCCATTCTTCGTAAAGTTACAAGCACTATACACAGAAAGATGTATATGGGACTACCCTATCTCTCTCACCAGACCATGAGAGAAATAAATTTACCAAATATATGAATTAGTAGGCGGTTTCCCGGCAAATTTTTGTCATCATGTATTAGTCAAAACATATTCTTTCACATGATTGGTAATGAGAGCTTCCATTTCATTTTTTGAAATTGGGGCGTTGCCAATACTGGTCTTTACCTTTAAATTGAATGTTCTTTCAAATTTGACACTCGGTTTTTCATTATCTAACAACAAAATATTTTGTGTAATAATGCCCTCTGCAACAGAACTCAACTATCCCTTTAAGTTTTTATGTCAGAACGAGCTGTAACATCAATGACCGCATCCCATCATCTGTCGACACAGAATTTTTAAAATCTTAAAGATAAACTTGAGTTCTGGTAAAAAAAGAAAAATGAGTTCTCACAGAATCAAACAAAAATTACACTGAATGTTCAAGATTACAAATAAATGTCATTTGCCAAACAATTTTGGTAGAAAATGTATACTGGCTGAGTAATGAGCATAGAAAGATAAGGAAATCAAGGTAAGTAGCCCCGACACCATTCGTGTAGTCCCATATACAGTGTACATCTTTCTGTGTATAGTGCTTGTTACTTTACCAAGACTGGGCCAAATTTATTATGATTTTGACGCAATGCAATCGCATGACCAGAACTCAAGTTTATTTTTAAGCTTCGTTCAGATAAGAAGTGGTAAATCGCGGCGGGTTTAATAGAAAAATGTATTACAGTGAAACCTGTATATAAAGACTGCTCAATTAAGGGAAACATGGAAAGTGGTCTTTATAGGCTTGTGGTCTTTATGTACAGGTTCCTTTAGTATTAAAGGTTTCAATGAGAAACCATATTTAAAGGAAACAAAAAATGTGGTCTTTATAGACATGAGGTCTTTCTATACAGGTGGTTGCTAAAGCAGGTTTGACTGTATATGTAAAGGAATGGCAACTGCATGCAACTAAGGTTCCTATATCTATATAGTGAGCTCTGTGTTATAAGAAAAAGTGTGAAGCGTATCACATGTACACTTTATCATCATACAAAAAAAACTGCCATGGTCTTGTTATATGTGAACGAGGCTTTTTGCAGCCCAACAAAACCCATCCATTCTATTTGTATTGTCTCACTTGTCCAGGTTTTATGTGTAACTAGCTGGATTGAATTTTTTCAAAAGCGAGAGAGAGCTGAATCCTTCAATTAGGCAGGTAAATTCACACTTCACTTTAAAGGGATATAAACAGGCTTAGCAAAGAATTAGGCTTCTACCTTCACAATTCAAGCAGCCTAAGTAATTAACCTTGACATTTTGTTTCACAATATTTGTATTTCAGTCACATTACACTCACTCAATGACCAGCATTTGATATGTTTTTTTTTCAATGTAAGAAGATAATTGAAATACAACATACAGTACATGACCGGGGTAATAGTATATTTGTAAAGCGTTTAGAGACATTTGTATTAAGCGCTATATAAAAATTAAATATTATTATTATTACATGTACATGTACTTGTACTGCATTGTAATCCATTGACTATCTTTGGTAGATGGCAAGTTCTTGCATCATGTAACAAAGGGGATTGTTTTTTCATGTTAGGGTATCCATTTTTCACTAGATTTAGATCAGCTTTTTTATTTGAACTTTAATGCAAGACTAAGCAAAATTGAACAACTATTGAACTGTTGGCGCTCAAGATGCCTATCTCTCATAGGGAAGGTTACAGTTCTCAAGTCTCTTATATTACCCCAATTTTTATTTTTGTTCACGACACTTTGTATTAATATTCCTGAAAAGTTTTTTAAAAAGTTGGAATCTGTATTTTTTAAGTTCATATGGTCTGGAGGGAATGATAGAGTAAAACGCAAATTGTTATATAATGATTATGATCATTGTGGTTTAAAAATGATTGATATTAGATCTTTTGCCAGTGTGCAGAAACTAATTTGGTCGAGGTATTTACTGAATGGTGAATTTGATAGTCCTTGGAAACAAATAGAAATAATCAATCTGTCTGAATTTCACTCAGATCCAGAGATTTTATTTAGAGCCCATGCCACTGAAAAGATTTTGAAAAGGTTGAATATGCAACTTGCTGAGACTATAAGGGTGTGGTACGCTTTCAGATCAAGATTGCTGTCTGATTCTAATCTGGTGGAAATACACAGATTAGATAGCTTATTGTACAACAAAAATGTCCGCTTGAAAACGAAAAGGTTGTTTTACTACCCTGCTTGGTATGAAAGGGGAATTAAAACAATACAGGATTTGATCTATGATGGAACACGTTTCAAAGAATTTTTTGAGTTAGTATTAGAGTTTGACATACCAATTGGTGATAAAAGAAAATATTTGTCCATTACTAAGGCAATTCCTATATATAGATTATGGTCTAAAGATAATAGAGATCCATTCGAATTTTTAAAAGAGAAACTATTGGTTACTAAACATTTTTCTAAATTTTTATATTTAATTTTTAAGGAATCTGTCTTTCCCCAAAAGAGATCGGATAAATGGAATGATATTTTCAATATAGAAAAGGATAATGAGGATTGGTATTTGGTTCATAAGGTAAATTTTAAATGCACCATTGAAACGCAGTTGCGTTCCTTTTATTTTAAATCATTTCATAGAGCTATTGCCACAAATGATTTTTTATATAAGATAAAAAGGTTTGGCACTGAACTATGCAATCTGTGTGAGCGATTACCAGACTCAATTGAACATTTTTTAATATATTGTGAAGTTGTAAGGCCACTTTGGACTGCCCTAGAAAATTATCTATCTCTAAAACTTAAAAAAGAAGTTATTTTCTCAGATTTTGAAAGAATGTTTGGTTGTCCCAAGGACAATCAAAATTCAATATGTATAAATTTCTTTCTTTTGTGTACCAGGTTCTACATTCACTGCTGCAAATTTAAGAAAGAGAAACCAAATTTTCATGGTCTTATATCTTTGATAAAAATTAAATCTAAATCTGAATATGTAATTGCAGCCAAATATGGCAAGTTAAGCCTCCATTTTAAAAAGTTTATATTTGAGTTGTAGTGGACTATATGATGTTTTTGTCATTTCACATTCCTGTACATGATTGTAAATAGCCAGTTGGCTTTTATGTTATATTTGAGTACCCAATAAAAAAAAACTAAAAAAAACAAAAAACAAAAAACCAAAAACAAAAAAAAACCAAAAAAAAACAAAGGGGATTGGAAGGCTGCAAATGTACACTGAATGAAAGTGTATACCTGTACATGTACAGTTAAACCTGCTTTAGTGACCACCTGTCTACAATGGCCACTTTTTATGTTTCCCTTGAAACGGTTTCTCATTGAAACATGTACTAGGAACCCGTCTATAAAGACCACCTGTCTACAAAGACCATGTCTTGTGTTTCCCTTGGGTGGTTGCTATAGACAGGTTTGACTGTATATATGCAAACTATATTTTCTTGTATATATTTATTTATTCATTGGTCATTTTTTTAAAACTCTGAGTGGCCTAATCAGTGATTTAGACACTGTTATTCTTAAGGGCCATGCACACATCAACACATCAAATGTAAGAGAATTTACAATTTAGAAAATAACACAAAACTAGTACATTCAGGCAACAAGTTAAAGATAAACTCCAGTTCTGGTAAAAAAAAGAAAATTAATTCTCACAGAATCAAACGAAACTTACACTGAATGTTCAGTGTAAGTTTTTTAAAACTTTTAAAACTTTTTTTTGCCGACTCTGTCGGCAGCAAGCCTGGATAGTGTTAAAAAACCCACGCGGGAAGGCCTTTGATTTAACTGCGAGGTGCAGCTGAATGTGTAAGATCATTAATGTAAATTAAAAAACAGTAGAGGACCTAGGATAGAACCTTGTGGTACACCATGTAATAGAAGAAAAATTGGAGGAATTATTATTATGAACTACATATTGAGATCACAGACAAATTTGACAGACAAATTTGATTGTTGTTCTAGTTTCTGAGTGGTGAGTCAACACACCGATTATTGAGCTGGGAGACATTGCCAGGCATAGCGCCAAGTGGAGGGGCATAAATCGAAACTTAAAAAAAAAAAAAATGGTGTACCGTGTATAAACCGCACCCCCGACTTTGAATTTTTTTCGGCGGCAAAAAGGTGCGGTTTATACACCATTAATTACGGTATAGCTTTCTGTGAACAGTGCTTGTTACTTTACCAAGACTCGGTCAAATTTATTATGGTTTTGATGACTCCAGAACCTTGCAGTGCACACCAATACTTACATGCTACATGATCAACTGTTTCTGATCCTTTCCACACCTTTTCTTTCACAATGCAATCGCATTACCAATACTAAAGTTTATCTTTAAATTTAAAAAACAAAAACAATGATGTACCATGTTGCAGTACATGGGAACCTACAGTATGCTCTTTAGTTTATCCTTAATCCACACAATTTGCCCATTTTGCACACTCACCAAAAAAAATTGTTCTTGTATGATCAGTTGGATATATTCTGTAAATAGTTTATCCTTATACGGGATATATCTATATCAATTTTGCCTTGCTAATATTGATGCAGTGCATTCGTCTAGACAATTACTCTGCTTCCTACTAATTGATAAATGTACATGGAATTAGTTTGTACAGCGAAGTTCCTTTTCTGTGATAATAAGTCTGGATTTATATCTAGAGCTTAGTGCAGAGTGTCATTGCTAAGTGCTTTACAGATACTATTATTACCATTGGATTCATGCATGCACACAGTGTGCATAATTTCCGCTCCCTGGGGAGTATTCCTATCATATGGTCACCAGGACGGCAAATGGCAATGTCTTTCACAAAGGCTTTCGTCATCCTACCAGGTACCCATTTCTCTCCTGGGTATGGAGTGTCAAATGTAGATTATTACCTTGCCAAAGGACATGATACTTCCCTGTCAGGGATTGAACCCACAACCTTTGAAATTCCATTCAAATGCTCAAACCACTCGACTATGTCACCTCCACATGATAGGAACAGTAGTTTTACCCCCCCAAAAATGAAAGGACGTTGCTATCCAGCGCAGACTTTGATGTGCTCATTTGGAAAACTAGAAACATAACCAATACCATGATAAGAATAAAAAGTTGTATGGTTTGATTTGGAAATGCCTTGAAGTTCAAAATAGAAAGCAACAACTCCAAAAGAAGAACAAAGAAAGGAAGGATCATATCAATTTATGCATGATGTGAACAATTGGAATTCATGCATATTGGTCAATGTTAAAGATTGAAGCCTAGTTCTTGTCATGCAATCGCATGCATTATACATTGACATGCACCTGTTTTTATCATGTAAACAATCTCAAGTATTTGTGTATACTTTCAGGATTTTGGAATCAAGAAAATGATAAGAAAGTGGCCCAGGCTTAATACGTACAATGTACATGTAGGTCACATACACTTTACTTGTGTATGTGGGGGCAGCACAAGCCTCTGGCATGAGACTGTATTCCTCAACCTTTTTGATAGATATTACTCATCATATTATGAAAATGAGGGAATATGAAGAGCCACCTTTACTGGGGGACATTTTCCCCCCTATGCTACTCTTCCACCCTAACATAAAAAGAGTGAAAAAGCTTGCAACTTACTTTCCACCCTTACCAGAACTCAACCTTCTCTTATTTGATAAGAGTAATTATGTAAAGTCCAATAGGTTTTCACCTCTTGCAAATGAACAATGTGAACATATATGGTAGGGACAAGGCATGCTTGGATCTTAAAATCTTGCAATTATATACCTCCTTAAAAGCTGTGTGAACACACTTTGGAATGATGTATTCATATCCTGTAAGTTGAGACAATCATAGGAGTGTTTGTATGATAATGACAGATATAGTATATATATAAATGTATATAAATGTATTATGAAAAAGCAGTGAGAACACCCTACATGTACATGTATGGTAATGACACTGAGATCCTATGAAGGGCTAGCTGATTGAACCGGTCAATTTGAGTTGATCAATTGCCTCTCAGATTTGGTAATCAACTCAAAGTGTTTGGTCACACCCAAGTGCATTGGTTTAGATAGAAGAGAGGGAGAGAGAGAGAGAGAGAGAGATAGAGAGAGAGAGAGAGACAGACAGACAGACAGAAAGAGAGAGAGAGAGAGAGAGAGAGAGAGAGAGAGAGGAGAGAGGTGAAAGACAGAGAGGGGGAGGGAGGCAGATCTACACCTGTACTCAGGCAAACAGGATATTTTTTATTTAGATTGCTTATTCATATTGGTTAAAACATGGAATTCATTCCCTACCAAAACTTTGTACTACCTTTAATTTCTATTTTATCTAGCTATTCTTCCTTTGAAAGCCAGAAAGGCATTAATTATAAAGATAATAATAATGATAACAATTACAATATTGATAATGATAACAATTACAATATTGATAATGATAACAATAATAATGATTTTTTTTTTACCCATGGAAGCCTCATTGCCACCAATGCTGTTCCTCCAGAGGGCCCTGCAATTAATATTACCCAAGCAATCGGCAGGTGCCAATTTTCACCTGGGTGAAGAGAGGGTATTGTGGATTAATGTCTTGCCAAACGAGCTTAGTACTGGGCAAGACAATTTCATTAAAGCCCCACTGTACTACTTGTAGCCACTTGCTCCCTCTTTATAGATAACAATGCTTTATCGGTGACCATCCTCTTTTTCTTATTTTAATTAAGAGCTGATTTGATGAGATAACCACCTGTCAGTGACCAGGCACGGAGGTCTAATCCCTTCCGGCCAAACTTGTACAGACAGGATTTAAAGGGATAGTCTGTTGACCGACCGCCTTATGGCTTTCAACAGACTATTTATCTTATTTTGGTGTGTTAACATCTAACTTAGATTGATGTCATTTGAAATCAGGAAGACATTACCTTTGTCATACAGGCATCGCTAGTGTCTTGTTTAAATGGGCCACGTCTGATTATTTGTTTAATTGATTAGAGTCCTATTACATTCATGACTTTATCTTGTTTTAGTGAGAAGTGGGTTAGCCTCTAAACTTAGGTACATGTAAATGTCATTTGAAATTGGAAAGGCACTACCTTTGTTATCCAGGCATTGCTATTGTTTTGTTTTAATGGGCTACGTCTGATTATTTGTCTAGTTGATTAGAGTTCTATTACATTTATGACCACTTAACCGACTTAAAATGGAAGTAGTGAAGGAAACTAATTATTTTTTTAGTCCATTCACAAGGCATCAATATCTAGGCAAAATGGAATCAAGTTTATTTGCATGTATATGTACTTAATTGTACTTGTTCATTCAGTTTCAGTTTCAGTTTTATATTTCATTTCAAACAGAACAGTAATTTTGACAAGAAATCAGATATACAATTCAATATTCAATATGTAATACATTTTACATGGTTTGAAGTTATGAAATGAAAGTATACATAAATATCCAGTATAATGGTTTTCAAAAGTTGTTTTAAAATAAACCTGTGGCAAAGTCTTCTTGGAATTTACAAAAAAAAAATATCTGTGTACATGTATGTATGTACATGTACAGGGGGTGTATATATACATGTACCAGGTATTTGTTATTATTAATAATTAAAAAAAAAACTACTGATTCTCACACTTCCTAGATATTCCAGAATTGCCACAATCTTGAACCATAGCACAGGTACTATAGAGAGGTGGCCACTAAGACAGGTTTTCGTGATAACATGTTACTATCTAATCTAGATCGTACATCACCTGTTTTATCATTGAAACATTGAAGGGGAAAAAGCATTTGCTCTCACACAGTTTTGTTGGAGACTTGGATACTGTTTTGGGTTCCTTATTTCTGTCTTTTTGTATACCTTTCAAGACTACTTTTCATGCACATTGCATTGTGCATGATACCATGTTGCTATCTACTTTAGATCGTACTTAACAGTTTTATCATATAAATCGAAATTAAGTGCACTTTTTGTTTCTTGTTGTGTCTGCACATTTTAGGTGTGTTGAATGTATTACTTTCTTATAAATAGTGCTTTTGATACAGATTCTGATACTACAGTCAGACCTGTCTGTAAGGGCCACCCAAGGCAAACATAAACAATGGCCAATGTAGCCAAATTGCCTTTATAGACAGGTTTTTTTCAAGACACACATATCCTTCTAGATTGAGGCAATATGGGTGGTCACTATAGGCAGGTGGTCTTTATAAAGAGGTGGCCACGAAAATAGATACAGTGTAGGTTTGACTGTTCATGCATGTTGCATTTTATACATCTTGCATCACTTTTGCACGACAGAATGTCACTATCTGATCAGTGTTATTGTTTGTTAATTGAAAATGGTGTCACCCCTACACAATTATTGAAGTGTCAGATCTTATATTTTCTGTTATAATATGATGGTTTGGTAATGATTCTGTCACGACATGCACATTAATCGTGTATAAAGTATACACTGGTGGTATGTTACTATCTAAACTAGATTGTGTATCACCAATTGTTATCATTGGTCTATTGGAGGGGGGGGGGGGGGAATGGCATCTGTTTTGGTAGTGTTAAATATATATATATTATATATTTTCCTGTCTTGTGCTTTTGGTATTAATTGTTTTCGTCACGACATGCACATTAAATGTGTATTATACTTAATAATATGTTCTTTAGATTGAGGGTGATCAATTTTTTGTTCATTGGTATAAAAAAAAAAAAAAAAAAAAAAAATCATAATTTCTGTTGTGATGTGATTTCTACCAATTTTATTTGTCAACATGCTGCTACTGAGAAATTTAATTCACATTTTGAGCCAAAACATTTTTAATGAGTAAATGCATACATATATATAATACATCTATATCCATACTCTTTACTGTACATGTATGAACAGCTGTATGCCATTACATGTTTAGAAACAGTTACAATGTAAGTACACATTAGATGTTTTCAATTGATTCTGATATAATACTGCAAAGCTTTGAGAAGATAAACTCATTAACTTCTTGTGTAATCTCTTGTGTAAATTGACTGATAGTGATATCCCCTTTGTTGACAGTGCACATAAAGTGATAGATTTCCGTCTCGTGTGAAAGGCATGTGTGCTGTGGAATACGTTTTGCAGTTCCGATAAAAAGTCAAACCTGTCTACAAATGCCACCCAATGATAACATTTAGTGAGTAAAAATTGACTGTAAAGTCTCAGTCGGATTTCATATATATGTATGAAATTCAGTTTTGAATGGTTAAATCCATGTACCGTGTGACTCTGTATTGTCTACATGTAGGAGGTTTATAAGCGGTGAAAGTTGAAATGCCATTTGCATAAAATTCGGAATAATATAATATATAACATGTATTACAATTCAGGCAGCACTTTCAGGAAATGGTCATCATCTTGTCAAAGATACTGTATTTTTCAAGCCTTACACGTTTGTGTCCCACAGCTTATTAAACAAAATATTTTATTTCTCTCACGGAAGGTTTTAAGCCTTTGAGTGAAAAAAAAAATCTTAGTTGCCCCCTTCATAATGGGATATAAAGGAGTGGAGCGGCTTTCATTAAAATCACATCATAGTTAGGGGGGTCGATGCACTTTATCACTTCCACACACGTAGCTCTCTCAATCGCCTTACTAGTACAATCTGATGATGGCACCTCCCACACGTGTCATTTAGCTTCGTGAAAACTGAAAAGTCACGTCGAGGCTCACACGCCTTTAGAATTCAGGCTCCCATTCACTCGCGTGTTAAGGTGACAATAATTAAAAATCATTAAAGGCTTTTAGCCTTGCTGTTGCAATATACTGTGTTACTCTATAGGAAGATGATCCAATTACATTTTGAGGCTTAGTAGGTCAAGATCATAATTGTCGGTTGATATTTGATTATTGGCTTTTTGTTTTCATCGTGATATGTCACAA
Organism: Strongylocentrotus droebachiensis; assembly: GCA_035222895.1. Taxonomy (NCBI): domain Eukaryota; kingdom Metazoa; phylum Echinodermata; class Echinoidea; order Camarodonta; family Strongylocentrotidae; genus Strongylocentrotus; species Strongylocentrotus droebachiensis. Next base: position 50,462 of record JAVYIG010002752.1, read on the forward strand.
ATAATTCCATCCATTTCTAATACTGAATTTAGGGCGGAGGCATATAGGAGACGTAGTTGCATTTGTCTTGTTACTTTATGACATAATATGTGAAAGAAACACAATTCAAAGAGTTTTAGACATGTCAGTCACTTGTTAGAATTAACATCAAACTTTGGCCGGGATTTAATTTTATTTATAGTTTTTTAAGTTTTTCTTCAACTGCTTGACTACTTAATACTCTTATTCCCATAAGCTTTACATGGGAACAAAATGGCTCCCATGCTAATATTTCACTAGTATAGAAGAAAAAAATCACAGCAGTTTGAATTACCCCACCAAAAATAGAAGAAAAATTTGGTGAAATTTTAGGGGGGGGGGGGGGGGAGACCATACCAAACCTAACCCCAAGAAATAAGTTTAGTTATTCTGAGGGATTTGTCAAATTCTTTCCTATTAATATACAAGATTCCCCTTCAAAGTTCATTTATATTTTGTACATTTTTGTAAATTGTAAGGAACATCGTAGCTCAAAAGGCAGGATTAAATTCATCATACATGTACCTACACTATTCTTTGGGGTGAGGTTTCCTTTAAGAATGATGATCAAAGCTCTCAATTGAACCTCATTCAATATTTATTAACGTGGTTGAACCAGGTAATCGCCTCTAGATATTAACTGTTAATAATGGCCAGCTTTATCAGCCACAACACCATAGAGAATTAAACCATGAGCTCAATTTAGATCGATGCATCTTAGATAGGCATCTTAGATAGGCATCTTGGGTGAAGACACACTGGAGAGGTTTAAACGACAGTCCGTTATTAAACTTGAAGACCGCATGGACACAATCTTGGCTACCAAACTTTAAGTTATCTTGAAGTTTAATACATGCTGCAATCATAATTATAAACCTTTAGGGCAGTCAGGAATCCCACAACTTTTACCAAGATATTTATGATTGGAAATCAAAATTTAATTTTTCGTTTTTTTAACGGTTTTTATAACACTCCAGTCTATTGGGGAAAATGAGTATTGTAAAACGGGTCAGTCAAAGATTTTTACTTTTTTGCACTTCATGATAATTTTGAAGCCATTTTTTAAGGCTTCAATATTACACCATATCACAGACACTGATAACATATAGCGCCATGCATCTCAGATTTATCATTGTTAAATGATACCTTTAAAGAAACATAGAAGCGGGCTCTTATGGGGAATTTGACACTGTTCGGGTGTTTACCCAATAACAGGTGTTTTATGGCAAACATACAGGCTTTATGCAATGCTCTGTCTTTTCCCCATGTGATAAGGTCATTATCTGACATATATTTGCATCATTCAAAGACTTTCATGATCGCTCAAAGACTCTCCAAGAGACGAGGGGGTATTTCTTGATTGGCCTACAGGTTTGCTGTGTGCAGACTTGTACACCCATTAATAGTATTCCCACCAAGTCTGGTGTCAGCGAATTATGATCTTCTGCACAAGGAAACTGATGACCCTCTCCCTTTAAAGAGAAGGTTGAGTTATGGGAAGAGGTGAAAATTAATTTGTGAGCGTTATCGTTGTTATTATGCAAGGGTGGAAGAACATCAGATGAAACATGTTCCCTGATAAGTATGGCTCTTTAAATGCCTCATATTCTAAATATGTCATGTTACATCATAAAAATCGGGACAGATTTTTACACCACGTGTTCGTGTAGTCCCATATACATCCTTCTGTGTACAGTGCTTGTAACTTTACCAAGACTTGGCCAAATTTCTTTATCATTTTGATGATTCTAGAACCTTGCCATACACAAACATACTTATATGCTAGATGATCAACCTTTTCTGTTCGATTCTACACCGTTTCTTTCACAATGCAATCGCATGACCAAAACTCAACTTTACCTTTAAGAGGCAATTTCATTAGGAGAACCGAGGAGTGTCTTTAAATCGAGTAGGTCTGTGCTTGAAGGGTGAGCAAACAGAGTTGAGCCAACACTCTGTGACTGGCTATGAGCTTAGTCAGGAATGATACCCAAAATGCCATCACATGAACGTGACACTCTCCTTCCACAAAATACAACCGTGATACAAGGCAACTGTGAGTTAGTCTGCAGGTACAGACACTATGAACATGATGGACAAAGAAAGAGGACAAAATATACGGTTCCTCATTCTACCCTCAACAATTGCTGTGGTAGACAAAGGAACATCCCTTCACTGCTATTATGTAAAAATGTGTAGAACAGGTGCCACATGCATATTCACCTGTTCTACACATTTTTACATAATAGCAGTGAAGGTATTTTTCTTTGTCTACCACAGCAATTGTAGAGGGTAGAATGAGGAACTGTATATTTTGTCCTCTTTCTTTGTCCCTTGTATTCATAGTGTCTAATTTGACACTTTACTAGTCTTCCTAAAGCCTTGAGCAGAGCCTAGCTTTGATAGTCTCTGGCTGTGTCCCGAGCAACTTACCGGTAATTACAGAGCCTATGCATTATGCTGTCAGCCTAGTCTCATCGTGCAGACATTGTTACTCACAGCGACTGATGAGGGGTTTTGCCTGCAGACTAATGATAGGTAATCTACTCACGTTGAATCACATTTCAAAAGAAACTGATAAGAACTCAATCTGAATCGCTTTGTATCGCATAAAATCAGCCTGCATTGGCGCCAGTTGGGATGGAGAACAACAAATTTGAAATTTTCAATGTTTGTCAATTTAAAGCTGATGCAAAAACTTCACTAAAAGATGACACTGTACTGCTATGGGTTAATCTGCTGAATACTATATACAGTTACCGGTAACAACTTAATTATTCAAATTTGATGCCTTTTGTGTGTTTTGTAACTTGTAAGAACGAGAGGTGGACTGGTTGAATTCTAAGGGCCTTTGTTGAATACTTTTAGATAAAAGCTTTAACATGTCACATTCTCAAGAAACATTAACTGGGACAAATCAAATTTCACATACCGGTATACCTGTAACTTGATTAATTACAAACTTGGTAAGGGTATGAATAATTTAATTATTAAATTATGCCCTAAGGTTGGAATCTATTGAAATCATCCAGTTTTCAACCGAAATATTACTGTACAGTTCCTATTTAAATTGTACAGTATTTTACCAAAATCAAGTTGCACTGGAGCCACTGAATAGGTCAGACAAAGCGGTGCTTTTTCCTGATCTGACTGTGCCGTTGCGCTTGATCAGTCGAACATACACATCTATTTCACACTCACATGATTTCTCTAATAAAGCTAGATGAAATTTCTCAGATCCAAGGTCGACATCCAATCATTCTGTCTTATGAAAAATAAATCACAAATATTTGCTGTCTGTCTAATGAAACCCCAATTTTGCATGATGTGTGAGTGGGTGGGGGTGTGTGTGGGTATCGAGGGGGGGGGGGGATTTTTATCTTGACAGCCACATTATGGCACATACACTGTACACTGTTTACCCTTTCCTAGGATTTCCTTGGACTTCATTTCACACTGGGGGTGGGGGGGGGGGCGTGGGGCATGGATATATACCAGCTATGCAGGCTGTCTAATAAAATCCTAAGGGCCTGTGTTTTGCATAAGTTGTGGAGGTGGAATGGTGTTATATGTTTCTTGGCAGGGCGTCTCACATGCTTGAGATCCATTGCAAGTGGTTTTTAATTTTTTTTTTCTGGGTTTTAATTTCATTTCAAAGAGGAGAGAGGGGTTATAGGTATGGACAAATACCGGTACCAGCATTGCATTCTATTTAATAAACACATGAACACTGATTAAGAATTGTTGACTTTCTTTGCCGGTCACAAGTGTTCTTATTCTTAGATCACCTAAATTCATATGTTGACAATATTTCTTTGAGATATCAGTTTTAAGATAATGTTATTGCCAATATTCAATAACAGATATACATATTAAGTTTGTTCTTAGTTGATCAGTATTATTCTTTATTAGCTTTCCTTGTTTCTGAGCCTTTGAGGCAGGGAGACAATGGTTACGAACAGCTTCAATTTGTTCCTAGTTCTTCAATATTAAAGATACCATGTCCCTTTTGCAGCCATCATCAAATTCTGTAGAACTTTGCAGGAATACGAATATGTCATGTATGTCCTATCTGTGAAACTTAAACATTAGCAGTGTCCTAGTATTCAAATTATGCAAGGAAACCTATTTACCTTCTAGACTTCAATGTCAGACAATATTGAATGACTGACTGACATCATTTAATACCTTTAGTATACCAATAGTCCAATACTTTTGTTTTGCTTTTGTTTCCACGGCTTTAAGGCAGGGAGACATTTACTGGTTACTAACAGCTATAATTTGTTCCTAGTTCTTTAATATTAATATCCCAATACTTTTGTTTTGCTTTTGTTACAGAGGTTTTTGGGCAGGAGACATGCGGTAATGGTAGCTTTAAATAGCAAAATGAAGTGGCACAGAAGAGAATTGTCAGGAGTGCAAAATGCATCATAGTTCATGACAATTGTGGATAAAAAGTTGAAATTTGACATGCTTTGATGATGTTTTTTGTAATGTTAGTCCACTCAAGGTAGAGAAATAATTAACAGCTCTGTGTCCTAATCATGTGGTTCTACCTAAATGCAACACTTCCCAGCTCGGTAATCGGTGTGTTGACTCACCACTCGGAAACTAGAACAACACTCAAATTTGTCTGTCATCTTGGTTTGAAAGTAATCTTTCTGATAGATCTCAATATGTAGTTTATAATAATAATTCCTCCAAGTTTTCTTCTATTACATGGTGTACCACAAGGGTCTATCCTAGGTCCCTACTTTTTTTTAATTTACAGTACCGTAATGATCTTACACACACAAAATTTTTTTTTTTTTTTTTTTTTTTTTTTTTTTTTTTTTTTTTTTTTTTAAGGGCGAAAAAGAGGGGTGCGGTTAATACACGAGGGCGGTTTATACAACGTTATTTACGGTATTCATTTTACCTTCCAGACGCATATTTATGTATTTAACTTCATTTCATATTAAAACTATCTAATAACAGCTATTTGTTTATCCAGATACTTTTGTTTTGCTTTTGTTACAGAGGCTCTTAGGCAGGGAGACATAAAATGGTTACTAACAGCTATAATTTGTTTTTACTTATTTATTTATTTCTGATATTTATACAGGGTGGCACATGTCACCAATTTGGTGGTCTTCTATGAGGCCCTGTTTGGTAAGAATAAAATAAATAACAGCATCAAAAACAAAATAGATAAATACACAAGCATATAAACAGGTAAATTACAAATTAATTTGTATCCCCATGAATTAACTGATCATTAAAGAATAATCCTTGATTATTTACAAGTAATATGAATATTCTTCAATATTAATATCCCGATACTTTTGTTCTGCTTTTGTTACAGAGGTTTTTGGGCAAGGAGACAATGGTTACAACACATTCCGCATCCCAGCCCTGGTCCATCATCGTGGGGTGTTCCTTGCCTTCTGTGAGGCTCGGAGGACATCCTTCAGGGACTGGGGAGCTAGCATGGACCTGGTCCTACGCAGAGGTAGACTATGTGACATCAAGGAGGGAGATAAAGAGATAGAATGGGGCGATATACAAGTTGTCGCTTCTTTGCCTGGTAAAAGGTGAGTACCTTTAAAGATATGATAATCCACAATATTTATTAGGCGCTTAATACAGTTGTTTCTAAGCGCACCATTGTCTGACTACAAATTACCAACCAAAAGTTATTATAAACACACAAATTATAAATCTGTTCTTTTTTTTCAATAAATCATGCATATTTTTATTTAATAATAAAAATAAAATGAGATCAAACATAAGATCAAACAAAAGATCAAACAAACAAGGAATAAGATGGTGTGCACCTCCTCTAACCGAATCACAACTGCGCCCGTGTAGAATCTCATTCACAAATTAAAAAGGTGCGTTTTCAGCAAGGACTGATTGATTGATTGATTGATTTAAGGATTATATTACATCCATGTAGCACCGTTCTTCAATCACAGTTAAAGCCTATCTGCACTAGTTTGGCCAGGAGGGATTATACCTTCCTGCATGGTCAGTGACAGGTGGATATCTCATCAAATCAGCTCTCAATTAACATAAGACAAAGGGAACCGTGGGGGACCAATGGTCACCGATTAGGCATTGTTTGCTATATAGAGGGCGCAAGTGGCTGAAGTAGTGCAGTGGGGCTTTAATATGTTGGGCGTGTTTAGCTTCATCTCATAATATTTTAATGATTAATCAAATCATGAAAAAAACACTACCTAAGTTTCAGATAGTTAAAATGTAATAACTGAGACTAAAGGAATTTTTATTTTGAGCCGATTGCATGAGTATAAAATATCTTTATAGACTGTAAATGAATCATACATGTACATGTAAATGCAATTTAATCCTGGAATTGTATTTAAACATACCTGTATACCTGTACACATTTACAACTTTCATCTTTGTGTCACCAAAAGTGTCTTTTAAGAAATGTGAGGACTTTATTCAATGTTGCAAATATACAATGTATGTACGAAAACATGAAATTGATCAAGCCACTGTACTCTCATAGCACTGCTTTCATCATCCAATTTCATTTAATCATATAAGAATAAAATGCCCCTTAAACCTTGCTGCGTGTGATGGGATAAGGATCCATTATTAGCGTGGTATTTGTTTGACCCTGTGTTTAGTTCAGGCTACATGTAACAGAATTTATCTCAGCCATATGAGAATCGTACAGCTTTTTGGTATTTACTTTCTCTATTATAATCTGGACGTTGTATCGTATAAATATCCTACAACTGGGCGAGGCTTATCCAGAGCTGCCAACCATTCTGTTTTTTTCTCATAACGGTAGTATGTTTAATTTTTTTTGACATACAGCATTTCAAACAAATGCCCTAAAATGTTGTTTTGATCACTAATTCAATAGAAAACTAAGGTTAAAACATAATTGAAGAGAAAAATATTCTCAAAAAGAATGAAATGCTGATTATCAAAATACCCTCCCCCAAAAAAAAACAAAACAACAACAACAACAACCTACTTGTAAATAAACAAATACAGTAGGTCCTAATATGGAAAAAAACAGCATGAGGAATGGGCATTTTTGCATTGGAAGTGTGTCGCTCATGGTTGTAAGCTTTGTTTTAATGAATTCCTTCTTTTTGCTTGAAATTCCCTTTTTTGCCATCATGGTTCCTTTTTTTTTGGTCGCACAAGGTTGGCAGCTGAAAGTCTGAACGTAGTATAGCGAAACACATGCTTAAGCGTTGTTTCAATGGAAAACGTGATAAACAATCACGGTCCTTTTCTAATCGGAAGGTTGAATCGTATGAAAATTCTATGACTGAGATTGGCTTATCGTGAGTGTGCAATTCTGATTAGTCGCCTGTCATGTCAGATTTTAAATTATTTTGTTTCCTAATATTATGAAGTTAATATCTAGTCTGTAGTCTGTACGCTCCTTTCGCTACACAATGATTTCTTTATGTAAGAGTTTTTCCATAGTCTGCTTGCATCATCCGATTTCATTTAACCGTGGAAGAATAGATTAGCCCTTTAAGGTTGCTTCGTGTGAAGGTATGAGGGTTAGATTATTAGCGTGGTATTTGTCTAGCGTCCCTCCATACTGGCTGAAGCAAGGCAATCTATCACTAAGCCCCCCGGGCAGGTGGGCGGGACGATCGGGGGATGGTGAGGTGGGAAGGTGAGGGGGATGTGGCTCACAGTTTGGCCAGGTGCTTGGCTTATATTCCACCGCACATTGGAACCACATTGGATTGGAGCAATTGCAAAACACAGAGAGAGAGGGGGAGAGACAGAGGGAGGGAGAGAAAGAAAGAGATAGACACAGAGAGAGAGATAGAGAAGGGGGGAGTAATGGGAGATGGCAAGGTGGGAAGGTGCGGGGGGGGGGGGGGGGGGGTGTGGCTCACAGTTTGGCCAGGTGGTTGGCTTATATTCCACCAGACATTGCTTTGAACCACATTGGATTGGAGCAGTTGCAAAACGCAGAGAGGGAGAGAGGGAGAGAGGGAGAGGGAGAGGGAGAGGAAGAGGGAGAGGGAGAGGGAGAGGGAGAGGGAGAGAGGGAGAGAGGGGGAGGGGAGGAGAGGGGGAGGGGAGGAGAGAGGGAGAGGGAGAGGGGGAGAAAGGGAGAGGGGGAGAAAGATGGAGATAGAGGATGATTTTTTAATTTTGTACATGTATATTGAAAGCTTTGTTAAGATACAAAGATTCAAACCAAACCATTTATTTCTGATGAAATAAAGTGTATAATCTTTTAACACAGACCTGAGCGTATAGTTAGTTTTTTGCAGATGCCTTCTTTAGCATTTTATGTATAAAATTGCTTCATATCTAATTGAGACAAGAGCCATCCTGTCCAGGGGACATTTTTTTCTTCTAGGTTACTCTTCCACACTAATATAGAAAGAGTGAAAAAAGCTCAAAAATCATTCTTCACCTTTCCCAGAACTCCACCTTCTTCGTTAACCCAAGAGGCAGTTGAGAAGGAAATGGAGGGGATGGGGGAGGGAGAGGTGATGGCTGCAGGCATGCCATTTAGCTAGATACGTGTATTTACACCACATGCATCCCTCCTTCACCTAATATTGAATGAAAAGTGTTCATCAATTATTGGGCCATGGGGAAGCTGAAGGAATTGTGCATATTTTATGTGTATTTTAAGGATTTTGGGTCGCAATTTTAGATACATACTGTACCGTACATGGATTCCATGACACCAAGTACAGGATGAAAAGAGTTGATCAGTCGTCAAGCCGGGATGCTTGCAGGATGGGGGTAGGATGAGGGAAGAATGCATTTATAGCCTCATATTTACCCCCTCCCTCCTCTAAGACTGGATAAAAAGGGTCGACCAATCATCAAGCCTGTTGGCTCATGGGATGAGGGTGGGATTTTATTACAAGTTTGCGTGTTTATCATGCATCTCTCCCATTTGATACACGATGAAATAGTTACTGGTAATCAAGTACCAAGTCTGTGGGAAGTTTGGATGGGGAGGGGGGGGGGGGGGGTGGATGTGTGGGGAGCGGTACAATATGAGCCAGCTATCCACCATGCATCCCTCCCCTCCAATCTAATAATGGTCAATTGTCAATCCTCGGGGCACGTGAAATTGGGGGTGGGCAAGGAAAGACCTACATTTTTGCCTTTTTGGGGGTCTTGCATCCAAGCTCCCCCATCTAATACTTAATCTATCAGCAAGGCTAGGGTAATGTGGAATGGGCAATGGATATAAAAGCAGGCCTGCACTATTACAGTATCCAACAAAATTGTCATTGGCAACACTGACGTATTTGCTCTGAACAGAAATTCATACGGGGGGGGGGGGGGGGGCTAATTTGTGGAAGGGCGCAAGGTTGTTTCCATGATGAGAACGAAAGCTCTTTATCTCAGTTGATGGAAGGAAGAGGATGAGCTTGGGACAGCTTAACAGAACTGTGTCAGATCAGATAGTGCAGGGAGTGTAACTAGAACTGCAAACATGATGAGAGGGAGTGAAAGAGGGAGAGAGAGAGAGGGAGGGGGAGTGTTAAAGCTCTAGAGGAAGGGAGAGAGTGGGAGAGAGAGAGGGGAGGGGGAGGGGGGGAGTTGAGAATGATATTGAATAGAGATGAGTAGAAAGAAAATTATTAAAAAGATACATTTATTTTTTAGAAGAAAGAGACAAGTGGGATGGATGGTCAGATGGGGGGAGAGAGAGAGAGAGTGGAAGATGAAAATCAGATAGTGAAAATTAGAAATATAGATGGACTCTATGAGGAAGGGAGAGGGAGAAAGAGAGAGAGAGAGAGAGAGGGAGGGAGGGAGAATGGGAGAAAGAGACAAAGATATAGAGCAGTGAAAAGTAGAAAGTAAAAGTTTGTACATGTACATTTTGATATACAAGTATTATGGCTACAGTCAGTAGCAATATATGCTGACAGGGAGGGAGAGAGAGAGAGAGCGGGGGAGAATGGGAGAAAGAGGTAAAAATAGAGCACTGAAAAGTAGAAAGGAAAAGATGCTACATACATTTGGATACATTATGGCTACTACAGGGAGACTGACAGTGAGAGAGAGAGAGAGAGAATAATAATACTCCTTCTGCATAATATAGAATGGTGCTAAATCAATTTCTGTGGCGTGCCCATTGGGCATGTTGAAGCTTATTGAAGTATAAGGTGTGATACACAGTGTGCATGTGACCGCTGTTCGACTTCTGGGCTGCAGGTGTGGATCAAGGTCCATTCTCACCACAAAATTTCTCTCACCTACGATCTTTCCTGGAAGAGAGTCACTCCAGACTTGTTCAATTCAATCGCCCTTGAGTTGATTAAAAAAAAAATAGTTGCAATTATATTATCTGGCTGAATGTATACAGGTCTTTGAATTGTGTAACTTTAAAGTAGTGGTGTAGGTAGATTCCTATGAAATTATCCCCACACCATCTACTCTATAAATATGACAAAGCCATTAAAATGACACTGGAGCATTGTCGAAGGTTGATGAAAAAACTGGAATTTTTGTATGAAATGTTGCTATTCCTTCTGAAAATAATCCTGAACAAATTCTCCAACCACAAAGCTATTTATGGTTTTCTTTGAAGGCATCACTGTGCGACACCCTCTAACAAGAAATTATCCCAACCATTTTTGAGCTTTTCCAACCGTATTTCCATGAAAATAAGACATGGGACAGGCTTTTAAAAATTGTTCATCACTTAAATGTCTGGAATGGTTTATAGAGCCAATTCATTGCTTTGTGACAATTTATATTCACCTAAAATGTAATTAAATTGTAATAATATAATTGGGAGAATTGAGGAATCGATCAGATCAGTTTTTCTCAATTTTATCAATGATAATGGTCTGTTTTCACTTAAACTGTCAGATTATCTTTAATTTTACATCTGGCATTGAAGTCACTACCTTACTCTTAGCACCATTTTCTCTCATCTGACCAATGTTACCTAGTCTCTGCACATGTAGGCAGATTTCTCTGAAATCATCTCAAAACCGTCTACTGAAAATTTGAGTTCCAGAAGTTCTTTTTTGTGAAGTTGATTTTCATGAAGTTAGCTGGGGTGGTAACACAGCTAGCTGTACTGTGAACATGTGACCAGCTTTCAGCATGACTTAGTGGACACTTGAATTCACACTTGATCTCGAGTACCAGACCAAACCATAACATCGCTGTCTTTCTGATAGAAAAATGAGGTTGTCAGTTTCGGAAGCGGGTGGATGTACATGTAGGCATGTCTGGAAGGGGGAGAATAGGGGGTGTCAGTTTGGGAAGCGGGTAAATGGAGGCATGTCTGGGAGGGGTAGAATAGGTGGTGTCAGTTTGGGAAAGGGGTGGATGTAGGCATGTCTGGGAGGGGGAGAATAGGGGGTGTCAGTTTGGGAAGCGGGTGAATGGAGGCATGTCTGGGAGAGGGAGAATAGGGGGTGTCAGTTTGGGAAAGGGGTGGATGTAGGCATGTCTGGGAGAGGGAGAATAGGGGGTGTCAGTTTGGGAAAGGGGTGGATGTAGGCATGTCTGGGAGGGGGAGAATAGGGGGTGTCAGTTTGGGAAGCGGGTGAATCGAGGCATGTCTGGGAGGGGTAGAATAGGTGGTGTCAGTTTTGGAAGCGGTAAGATGGAGGCATTTCTGGGAGGGGGAGAATAGGGGGTGTCAGTTTGGGAAGGGGGTGGATGTAGGCATGTCTGGGAGGGGGAGAATAGGTGGTGTCAGTTTGGGAAGCGGGTGAATGGAGGCATGTCTGGGAGGGGTAGAATAGGTGGTGTCAGTTTGGGAAGGGGTGAATGGAGGCATGTCTGGGAGGGGTAGAATAGGTGGTGTCAGTTTGGGAAGGGGTGGATTGTGTCATGTCTGGGAGGGGGAGAATAGGGGGTGTCAGTTTGGGAAGGGGGTTGATGGAGGCATGTCTGGGAGGGGGAGAATAAGGGGTGTCCGGTTTGAGAATGAGAGGGAGGGGGGGGGGGTTATCTGTTTAAAAAAAAGCAAATCAAATTCAAAAGATATAAAATACACAATTATTGTAGATCACTAGAAAGAGTAAATGGTGTGGTTTTTAAGAGATTGGGGTTCGTGAGGGGAGTAGAGGTTGTGGTTGTGTGTGTGTGAGGGGTGGGGTGGGGGGAGTAGGGGAGTAGTGGAGTAGGGTGTAGTTTGTTGATGGGGGAACAGAAGATGGTGTTCATGGAGGGTGGGGGTGTAGAGTGTGTGATTTATAGGAGGAGAGTAAAGGGTGTGGTTTGTGAGGGAGGAATAGAGGGCGTGGTTTGTGGAGGGGAGAGTAGAGAGTTTAGTTTGTAAGGGGAGTAGATGTGTTTTTCCAGGAGAGATGAGGGTGTGGTTTGTTAGTGGTAAAGAAAGTGTTTTTATTTATGGGGAGGATTGAATGTGCATTTACGTTTTAGTTGACTTCTCTGACTCTGTCCCATTTCCCTGTACATTTTTCAAGCATGACAGTGTAGGCTTTAACAAATAGCAACATTTTAAATGTCTTTTCAGCATGTCATCATCCAAAAATACAGTATACATACATCTGTGAAGAATATGAAAATGTAGATCATATAAATATGAGAGAAAAATCTTGTTATTTGATTAAGTGGTTACATGAAGGTGCATGTGGCATAAAGCCTAGCTCTGTAATGTAGTTTGGCTGTCTGGGGTCCGCTTGGTTAAGCATATAAACCCCTCACGAGAGTCTAGCTGGCCACTCAACATAGGATTATACACGGATGATTAGATAGTCTCAGGTTCATTATTTCAAGTTCACTGCGGATTGAGAAGGTGAGAGATCCATGTGAGAGGTAAGGGGAGGTGGTGAGACAGAGAAACAAGGAGATAGAGAAATGGAGAGAGAGAGAGAGAGAGAGAGAGGGGGGAGGAGAAAACATAAGAGAAGACAATACATACAAGAGATATAGTCATAGAATGGACAAGAGAGAGTAGGTAATAAGAGAGAAAAAGGATTAGAGAAAGCTGAGAAATTTTATAAACAAGATTCATTTGAGGGAGAATAATTTCCGGTAAGAGCTGGACAGTGTTTCATGAAAATGTCACACAAAATGTATTAAGGTACAATTTTGGCGACATATACAATTGAAACATTTGTATTCAGATTAACTTACATTTCAATGGAATGTCATTGAACTTGTACTCTCTGGATAGAGATACATGGAAGTTAAGTAAGTCCCTGGATAGACAGAGTGAAAGAGAGAGAGAGAGAGAAGAAAAAAAAGGGGGGGGGGGGGTGGAGAGTTGATACCAGTGGATGAGAGAAAGAGAGGGAGGGCAATGGAGGGGTTCTAAACAGATTTTTTTTTTTTTTTTTTTGGGGGGGGGGGACGGAGGTTAGGACTACAGAAGCCATTTATCTTTATCTAAAAAGGCAAAAGACAGTCACCCTTCCTTTTATTAAAGGTGAAACTGATGGAGATACAGAGACAGAGACATAAAGAGAGAGAGAGAGAGAGAGAGTGAGAGAGGGTGGGGGGGGGGGGGGTGGAAACAAGCCTGAGCTGAAATCAAGAAGCTAGGCCACCCAATCTTCAGAGAATTTTGAAGAAATGCTAGCAAGATATCTAATGCAGCCTGCAGACATGCAGTAGAAGAAAAGAGATTTGAGAGCAAATTATTCAGTTCTCTTCCCATAAAAATGGTGATATTATGAATCTCATGAAAGATCCTTAGCTCATATATGATTGAATTTACGATACATGTACATGTTAGATTGATTCTGTGTTACAAAGGATGTGCTATTATGTAAAGTTAGTTACACTGTATTTGTGCCGTTGCCAGTCATTTCTTTTTTTACTAGCCCAAAAAAGTGTTTTTAGGGGAAAAATGACAATGAAATACATGTGTATGTATGAAAACAGAATATTTAGTGCACATTTTTGAAAGGTATTGAAGAGTTAGCAATACCTAAAGAATTCAAGCTCCTTGTAATAGAACTTACATATGATGCAAACATTATATTGTTACTTTTCTGGATTGCAGAGTCCATTCAATTCAATTTCAATTTCATTCTTTGACAGAAATTTGCTTCACTCACATTTTACATGCAAACATGTTTTTCATATACGGTACACCTTTTTTGTATTATTATGATAGTTATTGATTAATATAGAAGTATATAAATGTGGGCTATCTCTTTTATACTGATATGGCTCTTCGTTTTCAGAAGAGTGCTTTGAGTACCATAGCGTGCTCAGACCGTAGGAATTTATACAAAATTTGTATAAAGACACATTGTATATAATGAATCATTGTACAGGGTAAGGGGCATACAGACTATTAACATTTAGGTATAAAGAAACATATAAAGAGACTAGTTTTTAATAGTTCAATTGACATGATGGCATGATGACGGCTGTCCGTACTTGTGATGAGCAACACAACTACTCTAGTCAGACTAGAGCGGGACACTGATTCTTTATCTCTTATACAATGTTTTGTTAAACGTTTCATTATATGACATTTAGACCAGAACAAAGCTTATCGCTTATAGTATAGCTATCAAATTTTCGTTTATACCAGTGGCCAAACAATGAATTTGATAGTTTGAACGCCGGGTTAAAGTCCTTCAGTTCATTCCAGTGGTTGATTGGTTACAGGGTGTGAAATGCATTGGTGTGAAATAGAGATGAACATGTCTCTCCCATCAGCCTCTGCCTTCATCACACGGGTCATTTACACTGCCAGCTAAAACCTTTAGTTTTTCCCTGCAGTTGCTAGGAAACCACCCATAAACACAACAAGAAACCCATGTCCGGAGTGCAGTTTTTTAAAAACTCAAGCCAAAACTTTACTGATTTTTGCAGTGTAAATGTTCACTCTCAAAACACTGGTGATCGAATCATTCCTGTACTGTATTTTTTTTTTTTACTCTCTCCACTTCTGCGCAATCGCAGGCATAGCACAAGCTTTACTCACCAAGAATGAACAAATATAGTCAAACCTGCTTTAGTGACCACCTGTCTACAAGGACCAGATTTGTTTGTTTCCCTTGAAAATGTTTTTTTTATTGAAATATGTACTAAAGGAACCTGTCTACAAAGACCACCTGCCTACAAAGCCCACTTTTTGTGTTTCCCTTGGGCGGTCACTGTAGACAGGTTTGACTGTGTAGCAGCATTTTTTTTTGTACGGGATTTTCCTTTAGTAAATGGTAGTTAACAAAACTATGGCTTGATACATTTTTTGACAGTGTAAATGGGTCTAATTTCAACCTCTACTTACTACAGCACTACAGGGAGAAATTGTGGTAATGTTCCTGACATGATCTAGTACATGTCACTCTACAGTCGTACGTTCTATTTATTATGTATCAAAATGGCATCGCAACTTAGAGGCATTCAGGCGAATGATATGATTTAGAATTATGTTAAGCCATCTGAAGAGTATGCTATAACATAAGGCGCATTTATACTGTCAAATACCTCATTTTGAAAAGTCGCGATGTTTCGCGCACCCGTTCACACTTGTGCGGAAACATCACCGACTGAAAAGCTCAGTGATGTTTTGGCGTGTTTCAGTTGGTAATGCGCATGCGCGGCACTCCGATGCAAACACTTTCCTCTTTCTATCTTTCCTTGTTATTCTTTGATTTTCCTTCTATCACCTTCTCTTATGTTATTCTTTATCACTTCCTTCTATCACTGTCTCTTTCTGTGTTTCCTTATGTTATTCTTTATTTATTTCTTTTATCACCTTCTCTTATGTTATTCTTTGTTTTTTTAATCATTCTATCACTTTCTCTTTCTGTCTTTCCTCATGTAATTTTTTGTTTCTTCCTTTTGTATCATCTTCTCTTATGTTATTCTTTGTTTTTTTATCATTCTATCACTTCCTCTTTCTGTGTTTCCTTATTTTATTCTTTGTTTCTTCCTTCTATCACCTTCTCTTATGTTATTCTTTGTTTTTTATCATTCTATCACTCCCTCTTTCTGTGTTTCCTTGTGTTATTCTTTGTTCCTCCCTTCTATCACCTTCTCTTATGTTATTCTTTGTTTTTTTTTTATCATTCTATCACTCCCTCTTTCTGTGTTTCCTTATGTTATTCTTTGTTTCTTCCTTCTATCACCTTCTCTTATGTTATTCTTTGTTTTTTTATCATTCTATCACTCCCTCTTTCTGTGTTTCCTTATGTTATTCTTTGTTTCTTCCTTCTATCACCTTCTCTTATGTTATTCTTTGTTTTTTTATCATTCTATCACTCCCTCTTTCTGTGTTTCCTTATGTTATTCTTTGTTTCTTCCTTCTATCACCTTCTCTTATGTTATTCTTTGTTTTTTATCATTCTATCACTCCCTCTTTTTGTGTTTCCTTATGTTATTCTTTATTTCTTCCTTCTATCACCTTCTCTTATGTTATTCTTTGTTTTTATCATTCTATCACTCCCTCTTTCTGTGTTTCCTTATGTTATTCTTTATTTCTTCCTTCTATCACCTTCTCTTATGTTATTCTTTGTATATATCGTTCTATCATTTTCTTTAAGGACGACATCTAGCTCCGCTCCTGAAGTTACGTCACCTAACATCGCGATGTTACAACTGCGAGCGTTTATACTTGCCAAACACGCCAAAACACGCCAAAACACGCCAAAAGATCACACTTCGATTTGGAATGTTTTGGAATTGGCATTTCTGCCGGTAATGCGTAGTTGCCCTTGGTAACATCGCGGCCAGGCTCCGGTTTGGCATTTTTTGGCGTGTTTGGATGACAGTGTAAATGCCCCTATACATGTAATTCATACAATATTGATTTATTTATCTTCATGTACAATCTAGCATCACTTCACAATTAAATGACATGAGGCAGTTTTTATAAGTAGGGGCATTTCAAGGAGAAAATGTTTATTTTATTGCTTATGCATGGTGGATATATGTGCTATATAAATATCTGATATTATTATTATTATTATTATGGCTTGGAGGACAGGCTAACCATTCCCATGACATCGGTGCTCAGATGAGAAAATATGAGAAGTGAGAGTTATTGATCTGTGATATATGAGATAAGAGGGAAGAGTGCATAGCCCTGTTTTCATAAGCTCGAGATTGCCAAATATCCCGCTGTTTAAACTATCCAGATCGCAAATTGTCCAGTTAATCTGCGTCTACATCAGACCGAAATTGCATTAGTGGGATATTTAGTCAAGATAATCATCCCAAGATATCTTGGGCTAGTTTTCAAAATATCCTGTTATTTGGCAAAATATCCCGCTATTTGTCAGGTGCGTCTTTACAAGTCTGAAGACTCGCACTATGGGCGAACGCTGAGCAAATCATCTCGAGCTAATTACTCAAGCTCAAGTTTCAAGTTTCGAGGTCAAGTCTCGAGCTGATGAAGACGTGATTTATAACTTCAGGATTATTTCCCAAATCAGAAATAGCGGGCTATTTGGCAATCTCAAGCTGATGAAGACATGCCTATCGAGACAGTTATTTGATCTGACAAAGCTTCTACTCAGGAAGATATATCATAAAGCATTAGGGACATCAGCAATATGCATCTGAATACAATGAAAGGAAGTTTGATGCGGAATTTCATCCACTGGATCTGAAGAAGTGTATTTTTGAGTTCCTTTTTAACCTTTATTACATCAAGACGGTTCTGCATGTTTGACTTATATTATCCCTTTCGCCTTACATAACACATATTTATACTCAAAACAGCAAAATACCAACGAAAATCCGCTAAGATTGATCCATGACTGTTGGTACATAAAATCTCCCATTTACCCACTCCTTGATTACACATGTGCATACATTTACTTAATCGTGACAGTGTATATAATTAACAACAGTTAAGATATATCTAGCACCCTTATTATAATAAAACATAGATGAGGGTTGGGAAGTGAGAGGTCTTGGCGCTGGGTGGGGGGGGGGGGGAACTTGCCCCTATAACACAGATGAAAAGCACAAGTTGTTTAAATATTTGCTGGAAATGGAAATGGGTTGTATATTGTATTCTATCAAAATCACTGAAAAAGTGTAGCCTTGTGAAGTTTTAATACTATGTGAAGTCTTCCTACGTACCTGTGTCACAGTCTTATCCAGTATTTGATGTGATAAACTAGTTTTTTTTTTTTTTTTAGTGTTGAAATTGTACTTGTAATGTATTTATAGGGTAATCCAACTTTTGTAATAATTGCATTTGTTTGAAGGCGGGAAAATAAGAGAAACAGAATGGCCAAAGTTAAATCAGACCAATAATACGAAAGTAGTGTTAGAAATATGATATCACAAAATCTATGCGCATCTTAGATTGGCAATTTAGTCACTGGAATGTTAAGCTCTAAACCATCTTCTTCCTTAGGCCACTACTCAAATATATTGTGCAAAGCATTTAAAGTTCTCTAAAAAGCAAAGACACTCTCTAGTCATAGATTTTGAAAAATTGACATTTCAGTCATTTTGTGTGTCAATTGGAACAAATGGGAAAGTTGTTCACCAGTCTGCTTCTCTGATTTTTCTGCTTGCTTTTGAGTAGTTTACTATACAGTGCGTCCCGGAAAAAACGAAACCGAGAATTATCGATGTTTTATCATAACTTAATCACAATTATAATTGATAAATGACACATATTTGGAAAGCTTAGATCCTCTTCTTTCATTTGATGCATTTCATATAATGCATATTTCATGCATGAGTGATTAAAATGAATTTGAAGAGAGGAAACCAAAAAGTCATTTGGCGGATGGTATCTGAATTTCAAGGAGAAAATCACATTTCTAGAAAGTTGAGTTTCTGCCCTTTCATATGACACCTCAATCAGGAAAAATGAGCAAGGAATGACAAAGTTCTATTTGTTTAAATTTGTGCTTGCATTTCCATAATTTTATCAAACAAATTCGTTTTCACTGGCTGCCTGCCGTAGCAACAAACAGAGTTGACGAAAGACTTAACTCCCTTTCGTTGACAATCAGCCATAGACTAAAGGCTTCATGCATGGCTGATTGTCAACGTGACTAAGTTATGATAAAACATCGATAATTCTCAGTTTTGTTTTTTCTGGGACGCACTGTATAGGTTGGTTATCCTTTTAAATGTTTGCTAGACTGTCCTGTGGTATCAAAATAGCTCATGTTCCTTCCTCCTTTTTGTATTTTCCTTCCCATTCTTGGTGAGGGATGTGCATGGGCAGAAAGGATATACATGTAGTGGATCCATCATGCTTGTTGGCTCAGGAATGCTTTGATAGATTGCGATTGTAAATAAATAATGTATTTATGCAGGTGATGTAGATCAATTCTCATCATGTGCGACTGCTTCCCTCTCTTAGATATTTCTGGACTGCAGCATGTACTTGAACATTTCATTTTTGTTTTTTGCTCTTGCTGTACCATAGCTAGATATAAATAGTATGACACTGACAAGGCGCGATGGCTCAGTAGTAGAACAGTTGTCTTGTAAACCGGGGGGTTCCGGGTTCGTAACCAGGTCAATGCGCTGGTGTCCTTTGGTAATTAGGCATTAATCCTAAATATAACTGCGTGGAGAGGACTTAACAGCTGTCCTTTCCAAGGGGCTGTACATTTTAATCACATCTCATAAAAAACAGAAATAAAAGTCACAAATGATTTACAAATTAGGAGGTGATCAGGTAATCAAAATTGTATTTTCCCTTTGAAAAATTATTTAATTATTTTAGAGCTAGCAGAGCGAATACATAGACACAATGGTCCTTTGTGTAAAGTACGGGTAATAGGTAAATAAAACAATAAACACAAAACCTGAATAAGTGCTCTTGAATAGCTGGAATTAAAGTTGCATTTGACCTGTGTAATTGTCTTTAAATGGCAAGTCTACTCTGATATTTATTTCTTCAAAATATAAGCAAACAAATTAGAGAAAGACAATGGTGAAAGTTGGAGCAAAATCCAATTTAAAAAAAGGAAAAATATTAATTCTTGAACTTTTCCAAATATTCTTTTTTTATGACAATTACTGTATTAAACATCATTATACTTTCATATAACAACATTGTTTTCAGACAACGGGCCCTGGTTCTTACGAAAGGTCAAAATTGTTTTCAAAAATTAATGTTACAAAGATAATCATGATGGCTCCCTCTTTAAAGCTACCCAAGGCTCTCATTTTGCTTTGGTCTATGGAGGATGGCTAACACTACTGAAATAAACATAACCTTCTATGTATCTCCTCTTCCAAGATTCATAGTCTCATCATGCTGTCCCACCCATAGGGAATCGTGTTGTCACTCCACGCCTTCTACGCAGTACTCTAAGCTGATTACCATGCTGTTGTCATCGCGACATTTTGAGAGAGTTGAGACCCTGTCTGCTCCTTGCGGTGTCTCATGTATATAGCGATCTCCTCTTCTCTTTTATCGAGAGTGAAAGCAAACACATTCGTTTGATTCTTAGAAACATCAATTTCTTCCACCAAATCTGCAAGTTTTTCTAGGCTCGTTCAGATATGATGCCGTGAATCGCGTCAAAATTACCCCTGCAGATCTTGTACTGTATGTGTCAATAAATGACAAATGTTCACAAAAAATTAGTAAACTTTTGCAACGTACGTGTTTGTCCGCACGCTGTTCCTATACACTACAGGCTAGTTTCAAAGTTTAAAACAACCTAAACTTAAACTTAACTTTTAACTTAATGGCTGGTCGTGTGAACTTTACTATTAGCAAACTGCTATTACTGCATCTGGGTCCTGTCTTGATATTAATCGCAACTTATTCACGATTGATATTAATCATGACTATGCACGTAAGAGAAAGTGACTGCATACTTGTGATTGATTGGAGGACTTGCGATTGATATAGATCAGTCGTAACTCTTCATGAGATTGGGGCCCTCATCTCCTATCATGTAACCAGTATGGCTAATATCTGTAGGAACATACAGTAGTGGATGTTGTAATTGTAATTGTAACAGTAATTGAAAGATCTTTAACAGTGACATTTGTTTACATTTGTTTGCAGTTGTTCATGAGTTAGCTTAAAATGTACTGACACAAACAGATGTGTTAGGAACACAAAAGGAATGATACACGATGATATCAGAAGTTTGTAATTTTTACATATAGTCTGTTCAGTGCCAGAGGGGTGACAACTCTGTATTAAAGTACCGTATATAAGAATATAACGCCCTTTTGGCTCCGAACAGAAGTATATGAAAGACTGATGGTACTATTGAAACCAAGTGTTGAGATAGCTCTACCTAGTACCTCAATGCCATAAAAACTATGATTGTCAGCAGTTATGCAAATTATACAATCCGGCCATGTCTTTTGGTGCCATTTCGTTTCTCTAAGCTCGCTAAATGACTAGTCGCTATTTCAAACATTTGATGAAAAGTAATTCTATCACGGTTTATTACAAACGGCTGGACGAAATCATAAAGCTGCTAATCTAATTTAATTTCTTTTTGCAAAATTGAATTGTTTGCACTCATCAAACTTGATGATTGAGTCGAGCCTTTCATGATATTATCTGTTTGGAGCCAAAAGGGCATTAATTTTGTGTTGAAGTATATAAGTGTTCAACGCCTTTTTGGCTCTAAACAGATGATATATCGTAGATGAATAGCTACATGTGCATGTACGTGTGACTGTAAAGCAATTTAATTTCAGGCTTTGATTGTCCACATTCACCAACACATTAAAGGGATCGTTTAACAATGTTAAATCTGAGATGAACGGCCCTACGTGTGATCAGTGTCTGTAGTATGGTGTAATTAATGTTGAAGCCCTAAAAAAATTGCGCTTCAAAATGATCAAGTAGTGCCTCAAAAAAGTAAAAACCTTTGAGTGACCGGTTTTACCATGCTCGTTTTCCTCAATAGACTGTAGTGTTATGAAAACCTTTTGGCAAACGCAAAATCTGATTTCGATTTTCAATCATACATATCTTGATAATCAGACAGGCGATCGGCTTGTAAAAGTCATGGAGTTCCTGACTGACCTAAATGTTTATAATTATCATTGCAGCATGAGCTAAATCAAGGATTTTTTGAAGGATCTATAAAGACAAAGTTACTGGATCCCTTTAAGATACATGTGCATAGATGAAGCATTATCCTTTACATTAGTTTCATTCCCATTGTACTCTGTGCGTTGATGGAAGATAGGTAAATTGAAATTGAATTGAATTGAGTAAACACGGCACGTTCAAGTGAGCTCATATACAGTCGAGTTTGGTAATGCGATAGCATTTTGAAAGAAACTGTGTAGAAGCCATTGGAAAAAGATGATCATGTGCCACATGGAGTATACTGTATGTTGTGAGCTTATGGAATCATCGAAATGATCAGAAAGGGGCACGTTTTTGCTAAAGGTCTCATGAACTTTACACTATACCGACTGTGTATATTAGGAACTATATGTACATGTACACAAAACATGTGGCATGAAAGTTTAGTTCCACAACCTTTAGCTGTTATACTTTAGAATACCTGCCAATCCTTACAAATAATCCGGAATATTGTGTTTTCTGGATTTCTAGGACCTGAAAATCCAGAATATTCTGTTTTATCAAAATTTCGATTAAAAAAAAAAAAAATTATATAATTTTTTTAATTTAATTTTTTTTAATGAAAATAAATAAATAATTTTGTTGTTGTTGTTGTTGTTGTTGTGTGTGTGTGTGTGTGTGTGTGTTTGTGTGTGCTAAAGCCAAATAAAGCTTGTTTTATCATGTGCTGCGATTTGAGAGTTCATGTATTGTGTGCATTTAATGGCTGCATGATCGTGCAGCAAATTTGTATTCGCTCTTTGGTACAGATTTACCGCGTATTTACCGCGTATTACCAGTTACACTGCCGCTGCAAGTGCGATTTGTCATTTTCGAAGACATACCGTGCTAAAAATTCCTAATTCTTATTTTCAAATGTTGACAGGTATGCTTTAGCTGTCATATTTTAAATATAAGGGTATTTGAAGAGCCGTTTTTTCCGGGAAACATTTTTTTCTATGGTACACTTCCTAACTAGCATAAAAAGAATGGAAAAGTTCACAAATTACTTTTCACCTTTCCCATCACCCAAGCACGCCACAGTGTGTGGTTGTGCATGACTCAATAACTTTTGATTCAGAGTACTAAAAAGAAGTATACCTGGGGAGTGTTTCACAAAGACTAACATCGACTTCAAGTTGGACTTAAATATGGCAGGCCATTCATGTGACTGTTTGCTCTCACCATTATGATCTTTAGATAATATTTTTTCATTCATTGAATTATCAAAAAATGTAAATTCTGTAGATGTGTGACCATGATTTGTACATCCCTTGAGAGATCAATGCTAGTAAATGGTGAGAGCAAACAGTGGCATGAACGGCCTGCCATACCAGTTGGTTAGTCCAACTTAAAGTCGATCTTAGTCATTGTGAAACACCCCTACCTGTAGATGCATGTGTAAAAGAGCAAAAACTTATGCACACACTGCATTACTTTTTCTTGCATGACCAATTTGCGTTAAATGCCAGGAATTTAAAAAAGGATTTTTTTTTTAATCCTTCAATTGGCAACACATTGAGAGGTTAAAAATCATTATTTTCAATACAAATTGGCAATTATTTCAACTTTTTGACTATTCTCTTACACATTGATATTGTGTGTAGAGTTATTAGACTCCTTAGAAGAATGTGGCAACAGCAGGAAACTGTAATTGTTGCCAATTTGAAGAATAACACGTGATCAATTTAGCCCTTGAGATGAATCCTGTCTTGCAGGGTTAATATAAAATGATATGACGCATTGAAATATCACCTAAATATACCCTGCCTGCATGCTACTTCAGACAGTGCATTTATGAGTATTTAATTATGCGTCTATAGCGCTGATGTGAGCATTGTATGGAAGGAATGTTAAGCCACTTGATGTAATGATTGATTCATGTACATCCTAGCATAGATGGATAATTTTAGACAGTCTGTGTGAGAAGTGATTTAGAGTATGGTGAGGACCAGCTACATGTATTTGAAAGAAGGGGCAAGGGGCAACTTGCCCCCTCCTGACATATCATCATTTGTCAACTAAGAAAAGAAAAAGTGAATCTACATTTTTAGGAAAGTGTTCGATTATTATTTCTGATATTCTCCTCTCCATCCCCCCTCAAAAAACATATGCATGGAATTGCAGAAAATTGTGTTTTTGATGGGAGTGAAACCCATATAGTTCTGTTTGTAATGCACGAGGAGGGAGTACCAGGCTTGTTATGATAACAAGTTTTATTTCTTGTTATGTGTGCTTTCTGTGAACTATTTTTTCTTCATAATGGGTATGTTTCAAATCATCTTTTCTTTCTATTTATTTATTAATTTATTTTTGTTTTTAATTTTCTGGAACCTTTTTTCAGCTCTCCATGTACCGGTTGTACTAAAATTATATCTACATCTGTGTATTTTTGCTGCACTATTTCATCATGGTCCGCATGACTGGAGTAACCTTCAAAACACGCTCTCAACACTCATCACGTAATCATGAATTGAATTATCCCCCTAACGACCGACGAACCGGCTCACAAGCCTAATAAAATTACATCATTGATTGGCCTCTGAGCATCATAGGGTGCGTTTATCGTGTCTTGCCACTAGATATATACATATTGAACCCCACTATACGAAAACGAATTGCGGGATGTCGCGTTTATTGTCTCTTCACGATTAAAAATAAAGGCCTTGTGTCTGCGCAGCTGCTTTGCGCTGTTTGACCCGGGAAGCAGACAGTTTCTTGGAGGTCAACTACACACACATGCTTGTACATCAACATGACACAACACATGGCGCGCGCTAGCCTCCGAACCGGAAATTAACCTGGGAAAGTCCGATTTGTATGTGGGATTAAAAACAGCTTTGCATTTATCATATCTCAGAAACGTGATTCTGGCTGTATGTCACATTCAAAACGCACCCTTTTCGGCGTTACAATATGCCCTTATCTAAAGACATTTGGAAAAGGCTTTGCGTTTATCACCTTAAAAATTTGCCTGAAAGACTTTTGAGAAACCTGATTCTAGGCAAAAAAGTGGTCAATAAACGCACCCATAGAGCAAACAAGGGAATTAATTCATCATGACAAGAGTCCCTTTAAAATCATCTATAGGCGCATTTATACTGTCAAATACCTCATTTTGAAAAGTCGCGATGTTTCGCGCAGCCGTTTACACTTGTGCGGAAACATCACCGACTGAAAAGCTCAGTGATGTTTTGGCGTGTTTCAGTTGGTAAATACATGCGCGGCACTCCGATGCAAACACTTTCCTCTTTCTATCTTTCCTTGTTATTCTTTGTTTTTCCTTCTATTACCTTCTCTTATGTTATTCTTTATCACTTCCTTCTATCACTTTCTCTTTCTGTGTTTCCTTATGTTATTATTTATTTCTTCCTTTTATCACCTTCTCTTATGTTATTCTTTGTTTTTTAATCATTCTATCACTTTCTCTTTCTGTCTTTCCTTATGTTATTCTTTGTTTCTTCCTTCTATCACCTTCTCTTATGTTATTCTTTGTATTAATCGTTCTATCATTGTCTTCAAAAGGACGACATCTAGCCCCGCTCCTCAAGTCACTTTACCTAACATCGCGATGTTACAACTGCGAGCGTTTATACTTGCCAAACGCGCCAAAACACGCCAAAACACGCCAAAAGATCACACTTCGTTTTGGAATGTTTGGGGCTTGGCGTTTCTGCCGGTAAAGCGTAGTTGCCCTTGGTAACATCGCGGCCAGGCTCCGGTTTGGCATTTTTTGGCGTGTTTGGAAGACAGTGTAAATGCCCCTAATACGTCAAGCCACTCAGAAACTCCTGGGTACTTAGTTCCAATTTCTGGGCTAATTCTTGCATTCCTGGTATTGACTTTTGAGCATAAAAGTCAATAAGTAGGCGTAGCGGGAATTAAGGTACATTGGGTTATGCATATTTGAAGAGGTTAGGATAGAGAGCTAGGGAGAGAGAGAGTAAGTGGGGTGGGGAGGGGGTAATAGAGAAAGTGATAGGGGAAGATAGAGAGAGAGAGAGAGAGAGAGGCAAAGAGAGAGAGAGAGAGAGAGAGAGAGAGAGAGAGTGGCCGAGGCAAAGAGAGAGAGAGAGAGAGAGAGAGAGAAAGAGATGGAGAGAGAAAAAGATGGAAATGGAGAGGTGGAAAGAGGGAGGGAGAGAAAGAGATGGGGATGGGTGGGAAGAGAGGGAGATCTAAAGAGATCAAGAGAGAGAGAGAGAGATGATCTGAGGTGTGAGAGAGATTGAGAGAGAGAAATGGGGGAGAGAGATAGGGAGAAAGAGAAGTGGAGATAAAGTGAAAGAGATAGAGAGAGATGGTGGGGGGGGGGGGGGTAGAGATAATGATGATGATCCTAATGACTAGAAGGCTTTGTCAGTTTCTGTTCAATTCATGAGGGATATGACATGCCTTCACTGGGAGAGATGTACATGTATGCTGAGGAATTAGGAGTAGCAATATGAATGTCACAGAAACCGATGCATCAAATAGAAGAGTGAACTATGTATCAATGGGGAAAGATGTACAAATAGAAATAGAGAGCTATGAAGGGATCTCAAGAACAGAGTAAACACACACGTACTGGCAGATATGGATAAAGAAATGCTGTATTTTGAGATAAGGAATGTTTTTCCTGTAAAGAGGATGGTGGTGGGGATGATGATGATAATGGTGATGATAAGGATGACGATGAATAATTACCCCCCAAAATATTTTACTAAGATAGATTGAGCTAATTCCTTGAATGCTTATAAGCCTCTTTTCAAGATGGCTCGGCTATAAAAGCTTTGATGATAAAATGATACTTTGTGGTGTAGTAGTGGTGGTGAATATTTTACCTGACTGCTAAGAAATCACAAATGCTTGTTAGTAAGCAACCAGAGGACTGACGACTTTAGGTCCTCTCCGAAGGACCTGGTAATGAGGATTAATGCCTTACCAAAGGGCACTAGCGCATCGTCTTGGTTTTGAACCCGGGTCGCCGAATTACGAGACCACTGCTCTACCAACTGAGCTATCGCGCCTCCTCAGTATACATTAATATACCAGTAAAATAGCTGTGCTATATAAACTTATATATTTTTTACTATCATCTTTGTTTACGGTTTCCAGGGCGATGAACCCTGTACCAATCGTAGATGAGGACATGGATGCCATCATACTAGTCTTCATCACATTCCCCATCGAGCTATCTGAAGCAGATCTTATCAGAGGTGATAAATACCAACAGAACCTGTATGTAACAAAGAGTGTAGATGAAGGGAGTTCATGGTCGGAACCTCTGGATATCACTAATCTAACGCTCGGTAGGATGGACCCAGAACCTCTCATCTATGCATCAGGTAAGAACATAGTGAGTTGGTCTCATGATAATGGTGGTGATGATGATGATGGTCATGATGATGGTTGTGACGGTAATAGTGATGATGATGATGATGATGAATTGATGATCAGGTGAGACCGTATAGTTGGTCTAGCTGTGAGACCATATTGAGTTGGTCTCATGATAATGGTGTTGATGATGATGATGATGATGATGGTGGTGGTGGTGGTGGTGGTGGTGGTGGTGGTGGTGGTGGTGGTGGTGGTGGTGGTGGTGGTGATTTAAATGATGATGATGGTGATGATGATAATGACGCTATCTGAAGCAGATCTTATCAGAGGTGATAAATACCAACAGAACCTGTATGTAACAAAGAGTGTAGATGAAGGGAGGTCATGGTCGGAACCTCTGGAAATCACTAATCTATAACGCTCGGTAGGATGCATCAGGTAAGACCGTAGTGGGTTGGTCTAGCGTAAGACTGTAGTGAGTTGGTCTAGTGGTCAGACCATAGTGAGTTGGTCTAGTGGTTAGACCATAGTGAGTTGGTCTAGCGGTAAGATCGTAGTGGGTTGGTCTAGCGGTAAGACCGTATCGAGTTGGGCTAGCGGTAAGTCCATAGTGAGTTGGTCTAGCGGTAAGACCGTAGTGAGTTGGGCTAGCGGTAAGACCATATTGAGTTGGTCTCATGATAATGGTGATGATGATGATGTGATGATGGTGATGATGGTCGTGATGGTTATGGTGATAATGGTTGTGATGATAAGGATGATGATGATGATGATGATGGTTATCATGATGATGATGATGATGATGATTGTTCTGATGGTGGTGGTGATGATGGTGATGATGATGATGATGATAATGATAAGGATGATGATGATGATGCTGATGATGATGATAATGATAGTGTTGATGATGATTGTGATGATGATAAGGATGATGATGATGATGATGATGATGATTGTTCTGATGGTGGTGGTGATGATTGTAGTGATGATGATGATGATGATAAGGATGACAATGGTTGTGATGATGCTGCTGTTGCTGCTGCTGCTGCTGCTGCTGATGGTCCATAAAACGTTGCTATCGCTGTTGTTTTTGAAGGTCCTGGCCATGGTTTGCAGCTGAAGTCTGGTCGACTCATCGTCCCTGGTAACATACACTGGAAGGAGAAACCTCAGCCAGGGGCTACAGGTAAGTCCTACCTTCATCTGCTTCAGAGACAGAAGGCAGAGATGCCAACTAGTACGGATTTCCCGTAATTTCTACGGGAAATCGGCCGATTACGGGCGGTACGATTTTCATACCATAAATCCCGGATTTTGCCGATTTTGCTGATTTTCAAAATTAGCACTTTAAGGTTTAGCACGTACTTTTGACTATTGCAGCGCAGCCATCCTTGAATCCATGCATAGAAATCCCATAGGGCTTCCGATTGGACAATTTGTTATCTAGCACACCCCTTTCACAGTGCAGGTGCATACATGTGTGTCTTTGTATGCGTGTGTGCCCAGCAGAGAAAGACAGCTTCGCGAGCGGGGGCCGGGTGAAATACCTCTCTTGGCCGCGCCGCTACCGCCCGGCCAGCGCCAGGCCTCGCTACGCTAGCGCCGTGTACTGTCGGATTTCTCACAGGCTGTCACAGCATTCGTCGATTTTCGTCGACAATCTGAACTCATGTTGGTTGGATTTAGATATCAATCATCATGTCTTCCACAACTAAGAAGCGTGGCAAGAAGTTACAGACTTTTAAAGAAGAATACAGTAAGAAATGGAAATGCATCGTTCCTTCAAAGAAAAGCCTGAGTCATGCTAGGTGCACGATATGCGCATCAGATTTCAACATTGGACATGTGGAGTTGACAGCAACTAATGAGCTTACAGGTGCAAGAAGGCTGCAAAAGACTATAGCATCATATCAGAACATGTGATTGTGAGGGAGTTCATCTAACCTTTCAACAGAACACTTTCAATATGGAGTTGACACCAACTTATGAACTTACATGTGCAAGGACGCTGCAAAAGACTATAGTAACATATCAAGACATTTTGTCATGAGTTCATCCAGTCTTTCAGTAGAATACTTTCAATATGGAGTTACATGCACATGTAACACCAACTAATGAACAGGTATGTTACTTTTATTTAACTTGTTGTGCTATCGCGCTTGCCTGCGGGAGCTGCGCTTGCCAGCGTGCAGAAAAATTTGCGTCGCGCAGAAAATTACTGATTTTGTCTCCAAATTACTGATTTTTAGCCTTATGATTACTGATTTGTGCTCTGAAAGGTTGGCATCCCTGAGAAGGGCATTAACTCATAGCCTGCCATAAGGCTGCATGCACGCTATTGTGATAGTGCTTTGTACACGCGGGCAAGCTACTGCTTCTCTGCTTGCATGTTTGCACGCATTCGTAATAGCAGTTATTGTTCATGCCCATTGGACTGTGCCTAATGTTATGCATGCGCAATTGATAGTACCATCGCGTTAATCCATGTATCTCGTTATAAACTTGGCAATGGGGGGCTTTGTGGCTTGGCACAATGGGGATTAGCCTTGTGGCAGGATAAGAGTTCAATTGACTCTGTAACATTGCCTCATATTCTGAAACAAAATCCTGAATTCAGCTCATGCTGCAATCATAATTATAAACCTTTAGGTCAGTCAGGAATCCCACAACTTTTACAAGCCGATCGCCTGTCTGATTATCAAGATATTTATGATTGGAAATCAAAAATTCATTTTTTGCTTTCATAACGGTTTTTATAAGACCACAGTCTATTGGGGAAAATGAGTACGGTAAAACCGGTCACTCAAAGATTTTGCTTTTTTGAGGCACTTCATGATAATTTTGAAGAGCAATTTTGTTAGGGCTTCAATATTACACCATATCACAGAAACTGATAACACGTAGGGCCGTGCATCTCAGATTAAACATTGTTAAACGATGCTTTTAAGTTGTATACTTACATATACAGTACATTCACACAGAAGGTAATGTTTTTCTAGCTCTCATTAGATGATTTCCTGTTATTGTTGGTACATGGTACATCACTT
Organism: Strongylocentrotus droebachiensis; assembly: GCA_035222895.1. Taxonomy (NCBI): domain Eukaryota; kingdom Metazoa; phylum Echinodermata; class Echinoidea; order Camarodonta; family Strongylocentrotidae; genus Strongylocentrotus; species Strongylocentrotus droebachiensis. The sequence goes on from JAVYIG010002752.1 coordinate 80,804, forward strand.
TATTTATACTTATAGCAATAAAGGAAGAACGGAATAAGAAAAGCCTATGACTTGACCTGATTAATGGTCCATGCATGTCAAAATTATGTATGTTTATTTCTACAAATATACATAATCCAGTCAAGCCAGTTAAAGTGACCGCCCAAAGGAAACACAAAAAGTGGTCTTTGTAGACAGGTTCCTTTAGTACACGTTTCAACGAGGAACCAATTTCAAGGGAATAAAAAAATGTGGTCTTTGTAGACAGGTGGTCACTAAAGCAGGTGTGACTGTTCATATGTACTAATAATACTACACACTGGGCTTCACATGAAGTTTGTTTGGAGCCCAGTGTGTAGTAGTATTAGTAAATATACTTTGTGTTTGAAAAAGTGTTATCTTTGGTAGATATCAAAGTATTCCAATGTATTTTTTTTATATAAAAGTTACATTTATAAAAGTTATTGTCCTATGGCGGACTAATGAATATTAATAATTCAGAATAAATCAGGAGAGCTTGGGTATTTGTTTCTAGTTCATCGTTACTGTGCCATGGACCAGTGATGGCCTGGTGGTAGAGTCACTGTCCAGCAAGCAGTAGATGCAGGTTCAAGTCCCGCTGGTTCCAAGATTTTTTCTGACTTGTTTTCTAATACAGATCGATCAATCGATCTTATTTACTGGGTGTAAGCCACAAATATGTTTAAATAATTTAAATAATATTCCAATGTAGTACTACAAATATTTATGATAATGTGAATGTACAATAGACCTGTGTACTAGCATATTCAAATTCTATGCATACTTTTTACTAAAACAAAGGTTGTTCTAGACAGCCTGAAAGATTTCCTGACATAGCAACAAGCAATGTATACAGACTGGATTCCAAGTATTGTAGGTTAATGGAATAACTAATCCCTAGGTCCTCAGGAAAGAAACATGCATACATTTGAATATGTTATTAAACTGATCTATTGACAGGCTATACTTCTTTTCACTCTCTTTTCCCTCTATTACATGCAGGTTGGTTAGCCAAGTTTAAGTGATTAATATTGTCTAGTCCCTCATGTCAATTCATGTAGAGTTTTAGATTCCCCATGAAGGGCGCAGGCAAGCATAACTTTAATGGTCGAAAATTATTCCAATATTCTATCGTATAAACCTGATTGAAACCATCTTGGACATAGAGAATAGAATAAATGAAGAGCTTAATTCCAAAAGGAGCTAAATCCACTGTTGATGGAAATTGAATTATTGATATCAGAATATTGTTCACTTAAGTACCTGTCTTTCAATAAAATGATTTACCTAAATTTTGGGAGCAATTATGTAAAAATGCACCTTCTAATATAATTTTTTCCAAAGACGCCTGTACAAAACCTGGTAAACAATTTATTTTTTATCCGAAGTTACAAAAGTGGATTAAGCTCCGTTGGGAGTTAAACTCTTCAAATACTGATTTTAGAATTGTATGTCGTGAATCAGAATCCATGGAATTGCCCACATGTAGTTTTATTCAAGATTCATATTTTTTATTCATTCCATTCAATAAAAATATATATGTATATAAAAGATATTACAAGTGTAAAAAAGAAAGAAATACAAGTTATACAAACATCAGAAGGTCACCGATCAATACACTTAAAGGTAAAGAAATCAAATGGACTTTGGGTCACTGCAAAAGTTCAAATAAATTTGAATTTGTCAAGGCTATGCCAAAGGTTTGAATTAAAATATTTAAGTAAAAATAAAAATAATTAATTTATACTTACATTTCATCTTGTTTTGTTATCATGTACAGGTTGGTTAGCTGAGCTGAAGTGGTCAATATTGGAGTTCTTTGATAGTTTCCATGGTAGTAGGAATTGTTCTATTGTCCTCTTCAGTGATGATGGTGGAGATACCTGGCAAGTAGGAGGAAAAATACCACCGGCCAAAGATGAAGATGGAGTAGATATACCAGCTAACGAGTGCCAGGTAAGGTTGGTTTAATAACTTGGTTTATAGTTACTTGGTTTTTTAATAACTTGGTTTACAGTAACTTGGTCTATATGTTTATACTGGTCTTGTCTAGTAATGATGGTAAGAGTAAATATACCATTGGCTAAAAGTGACTAAGGAGTAAATGTACTAACTAATTAATAATGGGTACAGTTATTGTGTAATACCTTGGTTTAAAATAAATTGGTTTATAGTAACTTGGTTTAAATGTTTATAGTGGGCTTGTTTAGTAATGATTATAGAAAGAAAGACAACTCTGTGTAAAGATGAATATGGAGTAGACATACCAGCTAACGAATGTCAGGTAAGGTTGGCTTTTGATAACTTGGTTTATAGTAACTTAGTTTATAAGAACTTGATTATGGTTACACAGTTTCTATTAACTTGGTTTAAATGTTTATAGTGGGCTTGTTTAGTAATGATTATAGGAAGAAAGACAACTTTGTGTAAAGATGAATATGGAGTAGACATACCAGCTAACGAGTGCCAGGTAAGGTTGGTTTTTAATAATTTGGTTTATAGTTATTTGGTTTATAATAACCTGATTATAGTAAGATGGTTTATAGTAACTTGGTTTAAATGTTTATGGTGGTCTTATTTAGTAATGATGGTAGGAGGAAATATACCAATTGCTAAAGATGAAGATGGACTAGATATACCAGCTAATGATCTCCAGGTAAAGTCTGTTTATAATAACTTGGTTTATAGTTACTAGGTTTTAATAACTTTGCTTATAGTAACTTGGTTTATAGTTTCTTAGTTTTTAATAACTTTGTTTATAGTTGTTGTGTTTAGCAATGATAGATAGAGGACAATATCACAAACTAATAGAATTCTTTATGGGGTAATACACTGTCTAACAGTTTATAATCAAACTTTCTGAACTATGTGTCCATGTGAATAGTAGCCATGAGAATTAGCAGCAGTTGGGCGTTGTTCAGATATGACTTGTTTTTTAATGTGATGACTTAAGTGTAATCCACAAAACATTTCTACATAATATAACACAGAGCTCAGTGAATACGTCCAGCATCTTTGTTGCAGGTGCCATTCATTTAGACACACAAAAACAAAAAAAAAGTGGCCGCTTTTATGTGGCGGTTTAATTGCCTCATATCTAAACGAGCCTTTGATGCTTATGAAACATCAAATGCTGGCCGGGTGTTTTTACACATAACCTAGAAATTTGTTGACTCCAAAGATCTTTTATCTAATCAATTTTACTTTCTAGAACACGGTATGGAGGCAGCTTTCATTTGAACTTTAATTGATCAGCCCAATCTTTATTTTGGAAATCACCTAAAACCTCTACATGTAGGTGTTATTTCCCCCATCCGGGTTTCGCACATTGCTGTAACAGATTTCCCCCTTTGTTTGACACGTTACCATATTGCAACAAAGGGCATTTCAGAACCTGTTCTCTTTGACACATTTCCAGAGAGACTATTTCTCTCTCTGTATAATTCAGGGCCATAAATGCTATTGATTTCTTGATAGTGGCAGCCATCTGTTTCAAATTGATTTTGTAATCATAGTGACCTTGGCTTAATTTAATTCATAATTCATCTTTTCAATAATAAGTGCAAGTGAGAGAGAAAAATATTCATTACCAAAAATGGTTCATTGAAAAAGTGAGGTACAAATTAGGTTGTTATTCTCGGAAACCTCTTTCGTTAAGTAATATTTGAAGCTCTTATTGGTAATACTGCACAGCCACGCAGCAGAATCCCAAAAAGACAGGACAAAATTTGTTGTGCTGATTGGTATGATATAATTCAGAATTTGTTATTACTACTGTGCAATTTTGTGTGTGTGTAGAAATCACAGTACCGTATACTGCTCGCACTGATTAGCGAAGCATTTGCCAAAAGGCTTGTTTTAGTATGGTGGTGTTTATTTTACCTGACTGCTATTAAGAAAGCATAAATGCTTGTTAGTAAACAACCAGATTCCTGCTATAATTTTCAGATATGATGGAGTAAACAACCACCACCACCACCAACAAAAAAAAATTAAAAAATGAATAAATAAATAAATAAATAAATAAATAAATAAATAAATAAATAAATAAATAAATAAATAAATAAATAAATAAATAAATAAATAAATAAATAAATAAATAAATAAATAAATAAATAAATGAATAAAAAATCAACAACAAAAATCAACAAAAAAAGAGTTTTTGTTTAAAGTGACTGGAAACTGCATGATAGAAATGTCCTACGTCCTCATTTACATAGCCATGTGTTTTATGATACAAAAATGTAAGGGGTATTACACTTCATTAAAAAAAAGATGCTGTATATCTGAACAAGGTTTTACTGTTCAGGTTGTATCAGTCAAGAGGCAAAACTCCATGTAGTGAATCTCTAACAATTTGTAGTAGGAATCTGGGAGAAGTTGCACACTTTCACATTTTTCAGTGAAGTTTGCAGTCATCCTGCAAATACACAGGAATGGGCGAGGGCATCTTTTCACCAAACTCTCCTACATGCTAGTACAAGTTCACCAACATCCCATTGAAATGCATGTATCAACTAAAATTGAACACGTGGTGAATGTGTACATATGACGGTTTTGCAAAATGATGCCCTGAATTTGTAGCCGGTGTGATGGCACTTTTTTCCCCATTTTTACCCCATTTTTTCCTTCTTTTGTTGTCTCTTGAATTGGTTTGTATCCAAACTAACATAGAAACAAAGCATGCCTCAATATACCTGACATGTATCAGGCTTTGCCTATACTACTGAGGGGCTGTACAGTACATTGTAAAATGAACTTTGTTTTCATATCTTCATGCATGGCACACTTCACCATGTTCGTTGTCATCGTGAGGTTATGAATTCAATCTATCAAGTCACTTTGACCAAGTCAATATTCTAGTAGTGTCCTTACAAGAGCTAAATTGTATTTATGAGATGATTTTATCGGTCGTGTTCATCAAATCTACAGCTGAGAGGGGTTCATCGCTTGCTGTTATTGATTTCTTTGTCCGTCCAATCGAGAGCTCTTAAAGGCAACATTAAATGTGTGCACTTGAAGTGAAATTGCTTTATGAGAGAAACTTGACAACTGACAAATATTAACTGATCATATTCCCAAATCCATACTTTCATCTATTGAAAAATATTTTTATAGTGCCTGCCTCGAAAACATGGAACGATATATGCCACTTTCCATCAGAGAATTAATCTGTCTTACTTTTTTCAAAAGGTTTCTTAAAACATATATATATACTTCTTCCCTCAGTAATGACCCATTTTTATTTCATTATACAGTCATACTTGCTTTTAATAGCGACCACCTGTCTATAAAGACCACCATTTTTGTTTCAATATTGAACAAAATATGCTTCAATGCAAATCATGTACACTAAGACAGCACAAACAAAAGTGTACAGTATATGCACATACATGTACCTGTATATATTCACATACTGGTAGTATAGGTATTTATACAAGAGGGTATTTTATCCAAAGATCCTACTTTGAACTTGGTACTTTGTTGTTGTTCCTCCAGAAGATTCCTAGTGGAATTTAAACTGGAGGTCAAGGTGGCAGAGGGTGGACTTATTTCGGAAGGAGTGCTACTTTAAACTTTGCTGAGTCAGTCAGGGATACTAATGTCGGATCGAGATCATTCCATGCTCTGGTTGTGCGTGGAAAGAATGAGTTTTTGTATACATCTAATCTGGTTAATGGTATTTCGAACTGACTTGAGTGCCCGCGTCTGCTTCGATCTGGTTTAGGTTTAATGTGGGTTTGGGCATCGGGCATTGGTCCAGCTGGCCATGTAAAATTTTGTGGAAACAGCTTAGACGGTGAGCTTCGCGTCTGTCTTATACCCTTTTCTAACTGCACTGATTTTCATCGGATGCATCCGGACGCATCCGATGAAACTGCCAGTTAGAAAGCAACAGAGGAGAAAAAGGCGATTAAATAGCCGATGAAAAGAAGAGAAATAGGCGATTAAATTCTCATTCTATTGGTGTGACACCGATGAAACGGCCAGTTAGAAATCGTTTGGGAGAAAAACGCGATTAAAATGGTCAAAGGTCGCAGTATACGTGCGCTTTATCGTAACCAGCTGTGTTTGTTGACTTATGGTTGAACATGCTGCATGCTAGCTAGATGGAGCGTGGGCTTAATAATTACGCAATAATTCTTCACTTCCGGCATGGGCTCGCCACAGCGAGAGAATTTCATCGGCAGTTAGAAAGCGACAGTGGGAAAACTGCGGTTTCACCTTTGTTTACATAAGGAAAATTCAATCGGTATTTTCATCGGTGTGACTCCGATAGAAGCCAGTTAGAAAGCAGTATTGGAGAGAGCAATGGAAAATATAAATACCTGCTGATTCACTCAGACTTTTTGAAATTCTTCATTAGAAGCCACTTCTAACCAAAAATGCTGGCTATAAATTATTTGAATAGATGATATATTACTACATATATGTCATTTAGCTTATCATCATGATTCATAGTGATTGATGATAGCACTATTATTAAGGTCTAGAGTTACTAAGTATTGTAATTGCGAATGTAGCATAGTTATTTATAGCCGCCTCGTTCTAGAACGCTGTCATCAGATAGAGAATGGGGCCACTTTGTTAGGGGATACACAAGGCCTGTCTTCACTATCTCGAGATCGCCAATTATCCAGCTATTTGAACTATCCTGATCACAAACTATCCAGCTAATTTGCGTCTTCATCAGACCGAAGTAGTAATTAGCGGGATATTTGGTCGGGATTGTCATCCCAATATATCTTGGGATAGTTTGCAAAATGTCCCACTATTTGGAAAAATATTCAGCTATTTGTCCTGTGCGTTTTCACCAGACCGAAGACTCTCGCTAACGCTGAGCAAAATATCTCGAGCTAATTTCTCAAGGTCGAGTTTCAAGTTTTGAGGTCGAATCTCGAGCTGATGAAGACGCGATATGTAACTTTCGGGATTATTTCCCAAATCAGAAATAGCGGGCTATTTAGCAATCTCGAGCTGATGAAGACATGCCTATGGATCCTTGTCAGAATGCATTAATTCTCTATTCATAAACCTGACTACAAGTCAGATGGATTCATGGAGGCTTCATTGTCAAATATGCAGGAGTGAATGAAATACAATTATTGTTTGGTTTCCTCAAAGGACTGTATCGCATGTGAATATCTATTATTCATTTTTGCTGAGGCTACAATTATAATACCAGATCAGCTTCGCTACAGTAGGTAGTCTTGAAAGGTACCAGCTAAAATATACCATCAATCAAGCAATGTACAGTGCATCCCAGAAAAAGGAAACCGAGAATAAACAATGTTTTATCATAACTTAATCAAAATTATAATTAATAAATGACACATATTTGTAAAGCGTAGATCCTCCTCTTTTATTTGATGCAACTCATATGATGCATATTTCACGAATTCGTGATTAAAAGTAATGAGTTGCATCACATGAAAGAGGAGGATCTAAGCTTTACAAATATGTGTCATTTATTGATTATAATTGCGTTTAAGTTATGATAAAACATCGATAATTCTTGGTTTTCTGGGATGCACTGTATATTGCCTAGGATCAAGCGAATTAAATTGGGTTGCATTATTAACTCGTTTATCACAGGATTAACTTGTATTTATTCTCTATAACATGTGCTTTTCTAGTACAAGTAACCCTATACAAGTGTAATTGAACTTGAATTTTATTTTCCATTTTTAGAGGGTCAGCATTAAAACAAAATAACTGAATGTTGAGAGAACCATTTAAATCTATTAAACCGCTTAAGTGTTCCCCAAATAAAGGAAATTGAGGAAAACACAATTTTCAACTCATTAATAATGCTAATAATAATAATAAAAATTATGATAATAATAATAATAATAATGATAATAATAGTAATGATAATGAAATTAATAATAACAGTAATAATAATGATGATAATAAGAATAATGATAATGATAATAATAAACCATTCCTGTATATTACCTAAGTATGTCGCTATGCGCTTGGGAAGTAAAGTGAGGGGGAAAAAGGCAAAGAGAAAATAGGCTAATACTGAGTTCCTTTTATCTGTCTAATATAAATTTGAATATGAGTGTTTTAAGGGCTTTCATTGGACTTTACCAACCATGTCCATTACCTTTAAGATCTAATTTTCTTTTGATTGATACCCTAATTTCATGATTCAATCCGAGGCGTGATTATAATGGATAATTCCCTATACAGCAATACATTAACCTCACCACAAAGGGCACTCCCTATGACGTACACTATCCTTTGTTCATTAAACTACATGCATATAATTGGATATTAAAGAGTTTGTTATCGCTTAGAATACAGTGGATACATTTTACTTCATGTCATTTCATTTTGTCTTTATTTCACAAAGCATGATAAAAATCATTGAATTTTGTAATGATTTCTGGAAAATCTTATCAACTTAGTGTTATAATCAGGCTTCTTGAACAATTATTGTTGAAGCAATACACCCATGACAGAAAAACGGAGATGAAATTACAAATAGATTTTCTATTGAAATATGCATGTAATCAAATGTATTTGAATCATGATTAATTTGTATTGAATTACCGTACGCTTCTTCTTTTTCTTCTTCTTCTTTCTCTTCTTCCTCTTCCTTTTCCTCTTCCTCCTCCTCCTCCTCCTCTTTTTCTTCCTCTTCCTCTTCTTCTTCTTCCTCTTCCTCTTCCTCTTCCTCTTCTTCTTCTTCCTCTTCCTCCACCTCTTCTTCTTCCTCTTCCTCTTCTGCTCCTCTTCTTCTTCCTCTTCCTCTTCTGCTCCTCTTCTTCTTCCCCTTCCTCTTCCACCTCCTCCTCCTCCTCCTCTTCCTCTTCCTCTTCCTCTTCTTCCTCTTCTTCCTCCTCCTCCTCCTCCTTTTCCTCCTCCTCCTCCTCCTTTTCCTCCTCCTCCTCCTCCCCCTTCTTCTTCTTCTTCTTCCTGAGACACTACGCCACAAAGTTCACTCTGTATTAGATCATCCCAATCCAGTGTTCAATGCATTGCATCACGTAGGGGGGTCATTTTGATATATTGGAGGTATATATATTAAAACATTTCTTTTCAAAAATACTTTCCAATGTTAACAAGAGGAAGTATGTTGAGCATATCTCACTCTTCTTATGTTACTCTATCCACCTTTCCTTCTTACAGCGCATAGAGACATATTATGATATGCGGTATATAAGTATGGTTCATTATCATTATTATTATTAAAGGTATTTTTCTTTTGTTTTTCTGTGTTCTTCCTCCAGGCAGCAGAGTTAGAAGAAGGCCATGTTTATGTCAACAGTAGAACATGTGATCCTCAAGCCACCCGGCAGGAATCCTATAGCATCGATGGGGGTATATCATTCACGATGGGCGAGCTCTCCGATGATCTAGAAGAACCTGGGTACTTCCTTTCAAGATGGATTCCTTCTATCAAGAACTTTGGAGGCTGTCAGGTATGGCCTTCATGAACCTAACCTTAACCTAGTTTTGAGTTTTAAGTTTAGTATGTGGTAGCTTAGCAAAATGTAGTAGCATTAACTCTTATCCTGCCATAATGAATACAGCCAAGAGCCACAGGGCTAATCCCCATTGTGCCAAGCCACAAATCCCCCCTGTGCCAAGTTTATTTAGAGATAATCTGATGGTGCGATTAATAGCGAGTGCAAAGCACTCAGCACAATGAGCATGAACAATAACTGCTATTACGAATGCGTGCATGCATGCATAAAGCAGCTAAGCTGTGGCTCGCTCGCGTGGAATTAAGCAGCTAATTGATAGCACGCTTGCGTGTACAAAGCACTATAACAGTAGCGTGCATGCAGCCTTAAAGGGATCGTTTAACAATGTTAAATCTGAGATACACGGCTCTAAGTGTTATCAGTGTCTGTGATATGGTGTAATAGTGAAGCCCTAAAAAAATTGCGCTTCAAAATGATCAAGAAGTGCCTCAAAAAAGTAAAAATCTTTGAGTGACCGGTTTTACCATACTCGTTTTCCCCAATAGACTGTAGTGTTATGAAGGCAGGATATGAGTTACAGACGCACCCAGAAAGTAAAACGCTTAAAAAGAGAATTTTTGTCATTAATTTTTTTTGTGGGGGACATATCTGAATGCGGTTTAGCTTACATTAAGCCTCATCAAAATGGTATGCATTTACCAACTCCCTATCCTAACAATGTGTTTCTAAATCTGTGAGATAAATTATAATTATCAACAACTACATGTATGCAGCTTGCTTTCTTGATGCGTCTTTTCATGCCACTACATGACGCTAAGCTAACATAAACTTTTGGGGTACAAAATTCGCATTTGTAATTGTCCCAGATGTTACGACTAAGATCTTAGGTAGCTTTTAAAATATAATGTGGCTCGAAAGGATGGGCCTGGAATGCAAAATGAATAATTGTTGAAAATCATAATAGTATCACAATCAACTGCACGTTACATTCAGTGTAATCTATTTTCAACATTGAATTAATTATGATAAGTTACTATTTATTGTAAAAATAAGACTGATTGAAATTACTCAAGTCACATCTATTCTGCTAGAAATTACTGTATTACCAGCCTACATATACTTGACTGATCTCAGAGAAGTGTCTAACTTTTGTTTTTAAGTGGCCCAAATATTGTGGAGTGTGTGTGCAGCGCTTTGTAACTGCAAGGAAAAGGCGCTATATCAAATATCTTCTGGATTTTTGTATTATCATTTTTTAAAGATAAACTTGAGATCTAGTAAAAAAGGAAAATGAATTCTCACAGAATCAAACAAAACTTACACTGAATGTTCAAGAGTTTGTATAAACGTCATTTGCCAAACAATTTTGGTAGAAAATTTATACTGGCTGAGTAATGAGCATAGAAAGATAAGGAAATCAAGGTTAGTAGCCCGACATCATTTTTTGTAGTCCCATATACATCTTTCTGTGTAAAGTGCTTGTTACTTTACCAAGACTGGGTCAAATTTATTATAATTTTGATGACTCCAGAACCTTGCAGTACACACCAATACTTACATGCTACCTGATCAACTTTTTCTGATCCATTCCACACCTTATCTTTTACAATCCAATCGCATGCCCAAAACTCAAGTTTATCTTTAATCTCCCTCTTCTTTCAGGCAAGCGTGATGAGCTTCGAGCCACCAGATCACATTCCCAAGCTCGAGAGGGATGCAGAGCGTTGGATCATCTTCTCCAACCCAGCCAGTCGTAACACACGTGTCAACATGTCGGTGCGGTTTAGTCGCGATGCTTGTCAGACGTGGAGTCCACCGCTCTCCCTGAACCCCGGTCCCAGCGCGTACTCCGATCTGACCTGCTACAGGGTCAAGGATAAGGTCACCGGGAAGAGCACCATGAAGTTTGCTTGCTTGTACGAGTGCGGTAGTCTCCATCCCTACGAGAGAATCGCCTTTCAGACTTTCTCGCTGGAAGAACTCACCAGTAATGCCAGAGGTAATCAGCCATAGCAACAAGGACACACCTAGCAACAAACTCAGCTTGGTGTCCTGGGCTGTGGAAGCCCCATCACTAGAAAAATGCATAACTTTCCAGAAATGTCACATAAGGAATTCAGCACCTATTAGCAACAAAGGCACACCTAGCAACCGGGATATCCCTGTAGTAATATAATATTTAGCTTTTATATAGCGCTTAATACAATGTTTCTAAGCGCTTTATAAATATACTATTACCCTGGTCATTGGATTCAGTGCTTGCCCGCACACAATGTGTGCACAATCTCCACTCCCTGGGGAGCATTCCAGCCAGGTGTTACTTGACGCTCAAAAACTGTTTGACCAACAATGACGGCTGCATCCTACCGGGTACCCATTTATCACTGGGTGGAGAGTAGCAATTGCAGGTTAATATCTTGCCAAAGGATATTAGTGCCGTGTCGGGATTCGAACCCTTGATCTTCGCATTTTCAGTCAACCGCCTTAAACCACTCGACCACGACACTGTAGATTTCTAAGACTTCGGTAGCCTTCATTGCTGCTATAGGATCACCTTCAAATTTCTCTGTATAAGGATTTATCAACCAAGTCAGACATCCTTAGCAACAATGAAACACCCAGCAACAAAAATGCCCCTATTCCAGCTTGGTATCCCAAGACTTTAGAAGCCCGTCCAAAGAACGGAGAATAACTTGTCGGATATTGCTACTGAAAGGAGCACCAAAATCAGACATCCGTATGAACAAAGGAACACCCAGTAAGATACGCCTAATACAGCTTCATTTATAAGACTTTAGAAGATGGAAGAATAACATATTTGGAAGATAAGGTCCTGATAAGTGATAATGTAAAACAATAATTCTTTTTGTTTTTTTTAGTCTCAGCCTGAATATTACACCCTTAGTACATGAATTGATAGTACTGCCATATAGCAAGACCAAATGTAGCTCCTTGTGTTTTCTTTTAGAAATTCAACTCATCAACTATGGCCATGCAACCATTTTGAAAATATTGTTAAATAAGAATAATACAGAAGTTTATAAGCCACATAGTACATTTCTGATGTTTTGTATATGTATTCATATTCATAATGCATAGACTAGTTTTTCTGTTGTACTTATTTCATTCAAAGTTAATGTTTATAGAGACAGTATTCTTAACAGCTCATTCAGATACATGTATGACGCGGCAGAACCACAACAGTTTTTCAATTCAATTTATTCATGTTTCCAACAAAACATTACATATCAATTATAAGCATTTACAACATATGTAGAAATACATGTTGGAATTGAACGGAGGGTCCACTAAAAAGCAATGCTTGTACAAGTGTGAACACCTAAAATAATACTTAGGAAAAATGAGTAATAAAATTAACAATTCCGTAACTACAAAATAGGGGGGAAAAGGGGGATGCCAACAGAGACGAGAACGGGACAAGACAGTACTTTACATGACAAAGATATAAGAACACGATCATAATACAAAGAGCAGAATGCGCTTCATATTTCTCTATCTTATAACACAAAGCTCAGTAAATACGTGCAGGACTTTAATAGCTTTGTTGAGCCTAGTCGCCATTTTTGTACACATTTAAAAACATTTTTTGCTGCGGTGTATCGCATCATATCTGAAGAATTCCCTGGAGTGTATATCTGTATTTGATTTGATTTATTGGTTTCTGCATCTTTTTTTTCTTTCTTCATCATACATTTTCGTGAACATAATATCAGTAGAATATGAGGTAATGCTTAGACAATGCTTGTGCGTGTACATTTTGATTCCATGTACATGTATTTTGTGTACATTGAGGCGATTTGCGATGTACACCCATAGCGTAGTGAGAGAGAAAGTTTTGACACTTGCATACGTAAACAATCAAAGGTTAATTCATTGAGTTCCGAATTGTTCCCTCCCATAGCGATTGTATGTGGGAGGGAGCTATTTAGAGCTCGTGAATTGATCTTTGATCACATACATATGCATGTGTAACAACTATCTCTCTCAATACACTATGTGACTACATAGTCAACCCTGAGACAATGAATGTTTACAGATCAACTTGAGTTCTGGTAAAAAAGAAAATTAATTTTCACAGAATCAAACAAAACTTACACTGAATGTTCAAGATCACAAATAAATGTCATTTGCCAAACTATTTTGGTAGAAAATGTATTCTGGCTAAGTTATGAGCTTAAAAAGATAAGGAAATCAAGGTTAGTAGGCTCGACACCATTTTTGTAGTCCCATATACATCTTTCTGTGTACAGTGCTCGTTCCAAGACTTGGCCAAATTTATTATGATTTTGATGACTCCAGAACTTTGCAGTACACACCAATACTTACATGCTATATGAACATCTTTATCTGATCCATTCCACACCTTTTCTTTCACAATGCCATCGCATGACCAGAACTCAACTTTATCTTTAAAAAGTAATTAACTAGCTTCTGAAATGGTAGCTGTTGAAAAATATGTTGAGTTCTTTTTTGTTTGATTTTTTGAGGATATTTAGAAGGGCAGTAAATATCCCCTATGATATTTTGTTCTGCATTTTCAATGTTGTTTCTGCCTCCTCATAAAGTAGGTCCTAATATTGTTTGTCATTAAAATGGGCTTGGTGGTAGCTTCTATAGATACTTGTAGCTTTAATGAATCAAACTGAAACCTGTATGTGCCACATCTGTTTATACACATGTGTATGCCTAGATTTTAAGACTAAAATGTATCTAACCATTGAACCTTCGAGGGGCCGTATTTAATTCAGTACGCTAATCTAGTTTAAATTTTACTAAGCCTTAGGGTTGGCTAAATAATATGTTGTTACTTGTCTTTGGATTACATCGGAGCATTTTACCTAAGCAAGCCGACGTTGAGGCGAAGTTCTTGCTGATAAGCTCTGTGACGTCCCATGGTCAATCTCAAAATCTAAAAATTAACGCGTCCCATTTAACACGTTGACTACTGAATTCTCATATTTCCATAGGCTTAGTACACACACGGCTCGGTTTCCGTAGGCAACACGTTAATTCACACTCTTATAATTGTGTGCCGCTTAAGCCAATCAACGCAGCTCAAGAGCTGTCTTAAACTTAGCCTAAAATATCTAGCCCAAAGCTGCAATTGTATATACGAAAGTTGGCTATTAAAGTGCTTTAGCTCTCTTGAAACGGAGAAAAACACTGATATTTCTGATGTGATTATTGAATTGAATACCGGCCCTGGGGGGTGTTTCACAAAGACTAAGATAGACTTAGGTTAAACTTGAACTATGGCAGGCCATTCATGCCACTGGTCGCTCTCACCATTGGTCTCAATTATGAGCTTTAGATAATATTTTTTCCTTCAATAATGGAATATCAAAAAATGTAAATTTTTTGAGATTTGTAACCATGATTTTTACATTTTTGAGAAACCAGTGCCAGGAATGGTAAGAGGAACTAGTGGCATGAACGGCCTGCCATAGTTCATATCCAACTTAAGTTGATCTTAGTCTTTGTGAAACACCCCCCGGGAGTGTAGATTTCCATCAAGACTAGTGCTGCAGTAGCATGTGATCATGAAATATTAAGAAAGCAATAATTTACATTGTATATGTGACAATTTGTATATTAGTACTGAATGTAGTTGTTTAGCAGAATATGAACTTGCGTACATTCCACGGATGATTAAAGAACATGATTTTCATTTAGTAAAGAAAAAGAGTGGAAGAGCAAAGAATACTGATTATTTGTTTTAGTATTTGTATGAAAGATTTTGAGCCAACCAGAAAATTCAGCATATCTTGTGCTTTGAGCAAAGGTACCCAGATGATGTGCAACCCCCCCCCCCCCCTCCCCCCAATATCTTGTGGTTTGGGGTTCAGAAATAGTTCAATACCATTGGTAAATAATCGTTGAAAAATAACAGGTTATTCTAATTTGATGTATGCCCACAGCCCTTGCAAAAAAAATTGGTAAGTACAAACTAAGTGGTTCTCTCCATGTTAAATTTGCAAGTTAAAACAAGAACATATGGCTGCAATGGTGAAAATTGAGATATTAGGTTTCATACAATTAAAATTAATAATATAATTGAATATAATAATACCAAATTCTTTTAGAATCCCATAGAGACATATTATAGTGGGATGTGCACTGAAGAAGAACAGTAAATAAATATACTAATAATGATAATGATAATAATAATGACAATGATAATGATTATAACAATAATAATAACAATAATATTAACAATAATAACGATAATAATGACAATTTTAATAACAATAATAATAATAATTATAATGATTATAATGATTATAAAAATGATAATAATGATAATGATAATAATAATAATAATGATAATAATAATGATGATAATGAAAATGTAAGTTTGCACTTGATAGCAGTTAGTGCTTTTTGTAAAAGCGATGTCTTTCAAGGAAAAAAGGAATATAACCCAATGAATAAGTATAATCATCATCTTACTATTCTTCCTATTATTATTAATCAATTTTTTTTTAATGAAGCAGAGACTGAACTTTTTTTTTTTTTTTTTTTTGGGGGGGGGGTGGGGGGGGGGGGGGGGTTCGATATATTCGTACTTGCCATCTTCAGATTTAATGATAGATGGTAGGTAATTAGGAATGAATATAATTCAGCATTGACCATTCTAATTACATGTATGATTGATTATTCCCAAAGTATATCTTTGAATGAAAAGTATCGTATGCATTATCCTGAACTCTAGCTAGTTGATTTATTCTCTGTTTAATTATATACCATAAACATGTATATTATGTATCGCAAGCAATATTTTGAATGCTAATAATGTTGAATTGTTAAAGGAATGTAAAAATGAAATGAAAATATGCTCCCATATGTTTTTGAAATAAAAGAATTATTGACCTGTATCATAGTACAGATGCCAGTCATGTTTTTATTATTGCTCTATTAATTGTTGAGACGAAGAGAAATTATTCTGAATTTTTAGAACTATGGTACTACGTCCCATTTGCAGCCAACATCCAATTCTGTAGAACTTTGCAGGAATTATGAATATGTCATGTATGTCCTATCTGTGACATTTAAACGCTAGCAGTGTCCTAATATTCAAATTATGCAAGGAAACCTGTTTACTTCTCGACTTCACTGTCAGAAACTATCAGTGACTGACTGAATTCTTTTTGTCTTTGGTAATAACAAGGCACGTCGCCACGGGGGGGGGGGGGGGGGGATCGCGTTTAATGATGAGAGGAAAAGGGGACACTTATCTGATAAGAAAAGGAGCACGTGTCAAAGTACAAAGAGTAATTATCAGAGGTGAAAATGGGGCACTTCTTACACCCTCAAAAAGAGTCGACCGCTCACCAGGGATGAAAAAAGTCGGTCATGAGAATAGGAAATGGGCATTTGTCGACGGAAAAGGGGTTCCATCAGATTTTGAAAGGGGCATTTATGAAAAGGGGATATGTCCCTTACTAGAAAGGAAAAAGGGCACGTATCATTGTTAAAGGTGAAAAGAGGCAATGACTAGATATTAAAAGGTGCATTAGCTAAAAGAAATGGGCACCGATCAGATTTTAAAGGGGCATTTGTCGGAGGTGAAGGGGGCGCTTACCTAAAGTGAAAAGGAGTAGCTTCTTGTACCTAAAAAGGGTAATTTACCAGAGAAGGGGGCACTCATTAGAAAGTAAAAGGGGCACATGTGAAAATATAAGGTGCGCTTATCCGGGTTAAAATGGGGGCATTTATGAAAGTAAAAGAGGCACCTCTCATATTTAAATAGGGCAATTATCAGAGGTGAAGTGGCACTTCTTACAAAGTTAAAGGGACACTCTTTCCTATGTAAAAAGGGGCAATTTTCGGGTGCTTGAAAAAAGTGGGGTGTGGGGGCACTGTGCATCCCTGCCCCCCGGGAGGGCCGCCTCTTTTGTGAAGTCCCATATATATATTTCTTTGTACAGTGCTTGTAGCTTTACCAAGACTGTGCCAAATTTCTTATCATTTTGATGACGCCAGAACCTTGCAGTACACACCAATACTTATATGCTACATGATGATCAACTTTTTCTGATCGATGCCACACCATTTATTTCACAATGCAATCGCATATCCAGAACTCAACTTCATCTTTAAAGTATTTTCATAGTATGCAAAGAAAACACTTTTGTATAATTTTGTATGTTGGTCGAAACATTGAAATACAGTCAAACCTCAGTGTCTATCAATTAGGCCACCCAAGGGGAACAGAAAAAGTGTCACACAAAACACACATTCATCTCTAAAGATACAAAATGCATGACCACTACAAAAAGGTGCCCTTAAAATCCAGGTGCCTAGTGACCACGCAGACAGGTTTGACTTTACAATGGTAATGGGCATTTTCAAAAATACACAAGCAGTACTGTGGAAGGATTGCCAAATGGGCTACACAGGGAATAGTAGAAGCGAGAGACATGCAGCGTCGAAAGAGGTAGACATGCCGACCGTTAATTAAACAGACGATTGACTTGTATACGTCATATATGGATTCCTGACCGACTCTAAGGCTTATAATTATGATTGCAGCATTGAAATAATTCATAAAATTATGCCCATGTATTTTGAACATTGACAAATATATGTGAATCACCCATCAAGTTTACCTCAAACTGTAAAAAAAAAAAAAAATAGTCAGGTGAAATTGAAAGGAACTGCGACAGGTTTGATATTAAATGCAAGATTTATCAAAAGCACAATTATTCTTGTAAGATGTTGATTAACATGTCAACATGTGGGTTCCTGTTTTGGGGTGAATGTGCGCGTGTGGGTTGGTGTTGATGTGTATATAATTTAATATTTGTCGTTATTGTTAAAATTGTTCATGTTAGATATCTAATTTATTTCCGCCCAAGTTAAGGCAACGTGTAATGCATTGCCTTTGTCGCTAGGTATGGGTGTGGGCGCGTATATGTGCGTGCGTGTGTGTATTTGTGTGTGTGTGTGTGCGTGGGAAAACGCCATCAACCGCGGACCTTTCCATAGAAAACTACCCTCAAACCGCGGACGTACCTGCAATGGGGGACCGTCCACGGTTGCGATCCTGGTTTTCGCCGTATAAAATTTACGACGTAGGGGGCGTTTGAATATTAGATGTCGCAGCGTGTAGCCAACATCGAGTGGATCAGTTCTATGTGTATCGCGAAATGTCACAGCGCCCCCTTCGATGACTGCGCGGGAAAAACGCGCTACCTGCTATCATCCCATAGCAGGTACGTCCGGGGTTGAATGTAGTTTTCTATGGAGTGGTCCGCGGTTGCAGGCAATTACCCATGCACACACACACAAGTAATAAACTTCGTCCACGTTTGACGCCATAAACGTGTAGTGGTGTGTGTGCGTGTGTGTGCGTGTGTGTGTGTGTGTGTGTGTGTGTGTGTGTGAACTGAGCTATTTGGCAATTCCTCACGGAAATATTTTTGTATTTTTGAAAAATTTCCAGTACCATGGTACAGTGTCAAGCCCGCCTTCAATAGTAGCCACATCTCTATAAAAGCCACTTGTCTGTAGTGGTCATGTATGTTGTCTCTCTCTGGACGGCCATGCACTATGGCTCAAGGCATGGGCACACAGAGGATTTTTATATGTTGGGGACCGAGGTAAAATGCAATAAATTATTGCAAATTTATTGCATTTTCTGTTTTTTTTTTATTTATGGAAACTGCCCCCTAACCTAGCCCCCGCTGTGTACAGTCATGGTTCAGTGACAAAGTAATAGCCTCGTAACTGTGAGGCCCCATGATCAAAACCGTGTCGATGTGCTATATTATATGCCCTTTTGTGGGGCATTAATCCTCATTACTGCCATTTATGACTTAAGGGCGTAGGTCCCTAGTAAATAAGCGTAGTAGCGCACACATGCTTTAGCAGTCACGCAAAACACACATTGTTAAATTATTATTCAATAAAATCTGAGAATATATACTATTATCTAGATATATATTTTTTAAATTATTTTAAAAATAATTCCATAAATTGGGATAAAACAAAAATATTCCAACTTTATGAGCGACAGTGTATCTAATAAATGCATTATTTTACACATTTGGTGAATACACCACCTTTCTCTCAGTGAAATTTTTCACACATGATATTTAAAACGAGTAACATACTCGATTATTTTCTCGATGAGTCTTTTTACTCATTAAAGTACATGTAGGTTAATATTGGATGAGTATTCTCCAGCTTTATTGACCGAATGATTAAAAATACTATTCACGAGTCTGTAGGGTGGCTTTTTGCTCCCTAATATGTCACAGACTCTGTTATGGAATAGCGCCATCAGTGGCGAGGCACAGTGGAGTGCACAAGATGGATCCAGATTAAATGGCTGAACCAAAAGTTACTCAAGATTGTAAGCCTCCGATATTGGTTGTTGTGAGTCTGTAATGTAGTTAGACGTTACTGTAGGAATAGAAGACACAACATTAACAAAACAGACTCTTTATTCGTTGGATGAGTAAAAAAAAAAAAAAACTTAGTTTTACAGTGACAAACATACAAACTCACAATTTTACTTCATAATTCTCGTTCGAGAATATATGAGAACCCGCCGCGTCCGCGCATGCACAGATCTTAGTGCAAAACACTAGGATTTCGTCGCACAGAATCCGTCGAAATCTCCGCAATCGAACGTTATTCGATTTATATTTGATATACATTTGTTGATTGGACCTCGGTCTTTATTACAACACGTCAATTTTGTACTTTTGTGAATCATCTTGATGGTTATTTATCCTATTTCTCGACATGGAAATACATGTATTTGACGCTACACAGAGATGCCAACTAGTACGGATTTCCCGTAATTGGTACGGAAATTAACGACCATTACGGCAGTACGGAATGTTGTCTAAAAATTACGTTTTTTTTTTTTTTTTTTTTTTTTGCGCATAGGGATCTATCGTAGCAAGTGCTGTACAGTATGGTGGCCATCCAGCACTCGCTGCATGAGAAAGATGGAAAATTATCAAGTATTCTCTTAATAGAAGCCAATTTTTCATTGAAAACTTATGTGTTGTGATGAACTGAAAATCAATATTTAGCAACTTTGTGGGAGTAAAATCACAACAAATTTCAGATAATCATGCGCGCATGCGTCCGCTTGCCATTCTTTTAAGATTCATCGCGCCGCATAGGAAATTACTGATTTATTCCCCAAATTACTGATTTTGAGCCTTATGGTTACTGATTTGTGCTCTGAAAGGTTGGCATCCCTGGCTACAGTGACCGGCACCACTGACGACACCACTGCCTACAGCTCCGGCGCGGCCAAAAGGGCCGTAAGAACGGCGATATAACCTGACTGACTGAGTAATTGAAGCATTACTCACTAGTTGAGTTGGAGCGATTTACTCACAACATTAGGTTAAATACCTCACTTATTCAAAATACTAATTTGCCATGTCAATATAATGTCAATTTAACAAAACTCATTCCTCTGCGTTATTAATAGGGTGTCTGAACGATTTTCAATTTTCAATTTGGGATCGTTTTTCACCATTTTTGTTGGATATTGGAATAAAAAATGTAATCAGAATAATACCTTTCAAATTTCAAGACTCACCGATGTTTCTATCAAAAGATACAGCCCCTCAAAAACTGCAATATTCATAGCATTTTGGTCAGAATGGACAGAAAAGTGGTTCACGCAGAGTTATAATTTCTGCTCAAAAGCTGCACAGCTATAAATGCACAGCACGATATGCAAAGCGTGGAGCAAGGGTATTTTCAAACTGTTGTGTCAAATGATCCCTTGGGACTAGAGAAAAAATAAGTGCATGGATATATTCTTTACAGCTGGCCCAACTTATCCCTCGGGAGGGGGGGGGGCAGTTCGTGAAATTGGTCAATCTCCGAGTTACCATGGAAACGATGTTTAAATCGCTGTTTTGAGCAAGATATTTTTAGAATTCCGGGGGTGGCCCCCTATGGGGAATATGGAGAAAAACCTGCTCTTTCATATGACACCACATTTATTGAGTTTCACCTTCAGGATCATTTGTTATAAAGGTTTGAATTTTAAATTTTTCATAAAATCTCTATGGGAAAGATTTTAGCACACAACATCGGGTGCGCGATCAGACACCCTATTATTAAACTCAATTTAATGAGTTAATGCATTTAGTTAAGTGTGTGAGTGTGTCACTATAGTGTCAACATTTATTTGCTTTTTTGAGTAAGGTTACCAAAATATTTCTTTGTGTGTAGGCATTTAATTACGACGGTCAGATGAGCATATTTTGAAACGTTATTTGTGACACTGGCAGGACACAAGTTGGTGTGGGGACCAGAGCCTTCAGAAGCTCAGAGGTTTTATACATTAAATTATTGTCAGATGAGCATAAGTTGATTATTTATTTGTGACACTGGCAGGTTACGAATTGGCTTCGGGCCCAGGGTGCGGAGCCCGCGGAAGCTCGGGGGTTTTATACATTGAATTACCGTCATATGAGCATATTTAGATACCTTATTTGTGGGCAGGTCACAAATTGGCGTAGGATCCAGGGGGCGGAGCCCCCTGGGGCTCAGGGTTTTGGGCAATTAATTACGGTCAGTTAAGCATATTTTGATACCCTATTTGCGAGACTGTCAGGACACAGATTGATGTGGGGTACAGGGGGTGGAGCCCCCAGAAGCTCAGGGGTTTTATACATTAAATTACCGTCAGATGAGCATGTTTTGATTTTGGCATAAAATTACGGTCAGATGAGCATCCGAGGTGCCCGCCTTAGTTAAGCTCAGGGGTTTTAGGCATGTAATTAAGGTCAGATGAGCATAATCTATTTTGTGACTCATTTGTGACACTGGCAGCACTCTATTATTTCTTTCTTTCTATTTCTGTTTAACATACTTTTTCAAAAAAGTGGGGGGGGGGGAGCTTGAGCCCCCCTAGCCCCGCCGTTCCATGGCCCCTGGCCCCTTGTAGGCCTTTAAATAAGCATAGTTTTTGCCTGACTGTAAATCTGGAAATTATCATGCGTCCAACAAACGCAAAAAAAAGTATAATTTACACAAAAAGTGAGGAAAAAAATAACGGAAATCATGTCATTTCAGCAACATTTATAAATCACTGGTATCAAATTAGAAATAATCCATGTTTGAATTTTATTGGGGGGGGGGGGGCAACTGGTTCCTAAGCCACCCCACCCCCATCAGTACGCCAGTGGGTTTCACGGTGATACCAACGGAATACAGATTTTCTACAATATTTACTAGTACATTTTGAAGGATATTATGCGAGGGAGCGTAGCAACCGAGCGAGAAGATGTTTGCCTTTTTATTAGTCTAAACGCTGCACTCTTGGGCCCTCCAGAGCCTTAAAATGCGCTGCAGTCTTTAGTCAGTATTTTCTATACATTTTCTTTTTGCACTTTTTCAAATTTTCGCCGCCCCTGTCCATAATGTATCATTGTATTTTGATATCGAAATATAGATTTACCGTCATCATATTACCCCAGAAAATAGTTTAAAGCAGTCTTCTTGACTGTCTAGAGTTGCGGGTCATTTGGGTCTTTTGGGGCAACATCAGGGCTCATGTGATCTTCTGTTTGTCTTAACCCATAATATATTTCACTGTATTGTTCATAGTAAGTTGTCTACACCGAACGAGCATTTCAGCCCTAATATTTGTTCTGAAATTCATAAAAATACTGGTGGGCACCTAACACATACAATTTGGACACCGATTTTTCAATAGTTTTGTCGTACACATCGCTTTTAGCATAACATTTTACTTTAAAATCCCCATAAAACCAAATTGGTGAACACAATTTCCCTCCCAGGTCGAAAAACCAGTTGAAACCAGTAAGCAACTGATCAACTGGTACCAGTAGTCAACTGGTACCGGTTGAAACCAGTACATTGAACTGGTTTTTAATATGGAAATTGAAAAAACGCTAACTGGGACAAGTTTAAAAGCTAGTATATTCACCAGTTGATTTACCAGTTGAAAACCAGTAGATTTACCAGTTAATATACCAGTTGATATTTTCAGTTGATTTACCAGTTAACATCCGAGACCAGTTAATATTTCCAGTTGATTTATTCAATTCATTCAATTCAAATCAATTCAATAATGGTTTTTTTATTAAAAAACAAAACCTCGCAGCCAAAATGCTGAATTGTGCATGTTTACATATACATGAGCTTCATTACATAACATTTTATTTCATTTGTTACAATCATTCATTTAAACAGTATTGGTAACATTTAACATTATTCATGTGTAGCTATTTAAATTCAATCACTATATATTATTTACATTTTTAAAATGTATTAAAGTTCACAATAGTAATAATAATAATTGATCGAAAGCAATACAATACATAACATACAAATGAGTTAAAAAGCTAATACTGAAATCATTGCACCTGTGTCCTTAATAATTCATATTCATTGAACATTGAAAGTCAACAAAATGTTGCTCTATGTTGCCAGTTCATCAACGGTAATTACATACATGTGTAATTATAAATTGATGTCTCTGTAAAAAGATAAACATATTCCAGAGTGGGTTGTAAAACATATAGTTTCCTACGTTAAAACTAAATCATAGTAATTGGGTACGTATTAAAACATTAGATAATAATACAAATATTTATCAAATATTGTTAATAAAATGCATTCCAATTATTCATTATTTAGAAGATCTATAAGGTATGGTATTGGACTCTTTCTAAATCTGTTAGGTTTGCACTTGTACTGGGTGTACTTTGTTGTTCTCCTCAAGCAGTAGCGACTTTCCTGTTTTTTAACTAGCCAATTCGATGAAAAGGGACTTTCTTCCAGATCATGAGCAAACGTAAGACATAATTATTTTCTTCTTTCCACAAGAGTCACTAAGTTACATGTTATTAATGCGACATTGTATGAAGTATAACTACTACCCAGAATTATTCTTCATGATCTCTTTTAAATTGATTCAAGTGCATAGATGTGCTGTTTGGTAAGAGCTCCGTTGAAAACAGGGACACAGTACTCTACAATCGGTCTTATATACAGTGCGTCCCAGAAAAAACGAAACCGAGAAGTATCGATGATCTATCATAACTAAATCACAACTATAATTAATGAATGATACATATTTGGAAAGCTTAGAGTCTCCTCTTTCATGTGATGCTACTCAGAAAATGCATACTTTACGCATAAGTGATTAAAAGCAATTTGAAGGAAGGAAACCAAAAAGATATTTGGCGGGCGGTATCTGAATTTCGAAGAAAAATTCACATTTCTAAAAAGTTGAGTTTCTGCCCTTTCATATGACACCTCAATCAGGAAAAATGAGCGAGGAATGACAAAGTTCTGTTTGTTTAAAGTAGTGCTTAATTGCATTTCCATAATTTTATTAAACGAATCCGTTTTCACTGGCTGCCTGCCGTATCAATAAACGAAATTAACAAAAGACTTAACTCCGTTTCGTTGACAATCAGCCGTAGACGAGAGTCTTCATGCATGGCTGATTGTCAACGAAACGGAGTTAAGTCTTTTGTCAAATCTGATTTGTGAGCAAAACTACAGGTAAACCATGCTCACTTGATGAAGTTTGTCTTCCATGCAAGGTATGTATTGTTCTTATGCACTGTGTACGTTTCCCTTTACTCTGTTGGTACCTTCTAGTATTAATAATCACAGTGATTGGTTGTACGTTATCAGGCATAGGGTTACTGATAGGTTTCTCTTTGTGTTCTTGTTATCTACTTACTCGCTTGATCGGGCACGTCCAAGATGGCCAATATCGGTCCAATATCGGCATCTGGTCACCATATATAGACTCTTGCAATTACTCTTGTAATTACCCCATCACAAAGATCATTTGAAGTGGATTACAGACGATTACCATGCAAGTAAAACATTAAGAGATCGTACACAGATATATACAAAATTATACAAGTTGCTTCCTGGTTAATAATTACATATATCAATATATCTATGTTCACGTCTCAAATTAGACATCAAAAATATATAACATATTTGTCAATGATTGACTGAGAAAATATAAATCACAAAACTGATGTAAATTGTCACATTTGCTTGAAAGATCATGATAATTATATTTTCTGTGAAAACATGCAAATTAAACATGAATATGCATAAGAAACATTGAACTGTTTTTTTCAACTGGTAAATCAACTGGTATTCTACTGGTTTGCAACTGATCAAAAAGCAACTGGTAATCATCTACTGGTTTCCAACTGGTAAATAAGCCGGTAATCATCTACTGGTTTTCAACTGGTAATTATCTACTGGTTTTGAACTGGAAAAGCAACTGGAACTTATCATCTTCTGGTTTTCAATTGGTAAGTCAACTGGTAATCATATACTTGTTTTCAACTGGTAAGTCAACATGTTATCATCTACTGGTTTTCAACAGGAAAAGCAACTGGTAATCATATACTGGTTTTCAACTGGTAAATCAACTGGTAAGCATCTATACTGTTTGTTAACTGGTAATATCAACTGGTCTAACCGTCTCAGATGTCAACCGGTTTTTCAACTGGTTCCATTTGGCGGTGTTTCAATTTACATGTTAAAAACCAGTTGAACGTACTGGTTTCAACTGGTACCAGTTGACCAGTTGGATATTGGTTTCAACTGGTACCAGTTGAAACTTGTATTTTCTACTGGTTTCTAAATGGTACCAGTTGAGACCAGTAATCTACTGGTCCCAGTAACAACTGGTATTCTATTTTTCCGACTTCAAACTGGTATTTCTTCAAACCAGTAGATACCAGTTGAAAATCCTTACTGGTTCTAACTGTTATCAACTGGAATTTCGACCTGGGAAGATGTTGGAGCCTTCTGTGTACCTATCTAATTACATCTCTTCAAGTCGCCTATACACACGCGCTTCACATCTTAACATTCCCCTCTGTCGGACTAACCGGTATTATCACTTGAAGATACCCACTGTTGCAGCTATCAGGCCCCGTCTTATAAAAAGTTGATATTAATCGCAACTTATTTGCGATTGATATCAATCGCAACTATTTACATAAGAGACTGCAAACATGCGATCGGTTGGAGGACTCGGACTTGATTTGGATCAATCGCAACTCTTTATAAGACGGAGCCCGAGTCAGCAAAACAACGACTTATAGCTTATGTTTCTTCTTGCATATTCATCTATTGATTGCTAATTTGTCTCTCTGCTTCAACATGCAATATCTAATTTTATCAAAGCATATCAGAACCAGAGAAAATGATAATTCATTGATGTGAAATAGCCTACTTGCGTCTCGATATTTTCTTTGTTCTTGTTATCCATATAACTTTATTATCACTGCAATATAAGTATTCACATTTTTTCCATTTTGTACTATTTGACGTAAGGTTCATGTAGAAATGTGAAATACCAAGTTTAACCTGATGAGTAAATTCAAAAGTACATTTAACCACAATCACTTATGTAAATAGGTTTCTAGCAAGAGGGGCATTAATTCACATGATTTAATGCATAAAAAACGTCCTTCAGTCTCTGAACAAGACTGGACGTGTTACTTGGTTCCTATTTAAATTGATTTATGAAGCAATCATTTTCACATGCATTATGCTATAGCCTACATAATGACTTTCCCAATTTATTTGAGTTTGGGAGCATCAAAGAGTTTAATTAGTTTTGTAACTTAGCTTTAATCTTTTATCTTTTTGTGTACTTTATCTTTCTATACATTTTAATTTCATTTCACCTTCATGTACAATTTTTAGCTCTATTTCTCAGTGATTTGTATTAAACTAGGAACCTTTATATTTCATATGGTTTATAAATTACAATCTCTATCAGTCTTTGTGGGCTACCTACTCGGCCATTTTCGGAAAAAGCATGTAAATTATTAGTTCTCGAATTTCTGTTTACTAAAAGTAAAAGTCAATTTTCTATTAACAATGAAACTTGTAAATCGCATGTAAATATACATAATACAGTTTTCAATATCTTGTAATGTGTTACCAATGTACTTTTATGCCTTGTACTTTTTATTAAATGAATTGAATAACTTTGGGGATTCTTTTTAAATCTCAATGAACCAAGCCAATACAATACAATACTTAAATAGAAAGGTGTGTCGTGAAACGCAGAAGCGGCTGGCATATTGACCATCGACACTATTCAACGCGTTTTCTCTTTAACATTTGAAAAATCGAACGTCTTACCAAAAAATCATAACTGTTGAATTTTAGCTTAAATTCTTGTAAAATTAACATGGAATTTAGGAGATACAAACGAAATGTCATAGAGGATGGTTGCGTTCTCTTTAAGATGCCAATCTAAATCTCGTTGCATTCCTGGACACCATGTATATCTGCATACTTATCCGTTGTGAATGTAATACTACAACGACAACAACCAAAAGTACCAGTTTCTTGATTATAATCAGTATCTGCATACCATTTAACTAAATTGCCGATCTTCTTTGTTTTTGCATTGAAAACAAAAAGGATTTGAAAGAGGCAGTTGCGTACCTAGGAATTATAGCGCCTTGGCCAACATTCAAGTTGCACTCCGCAGCCCAAACTTATGAGCTCAAAACATACAATCCATATACATTTTTGCTGTTAATTAAGAAACCATGGCACTACCAGTACGTGAAAAGGATTTGTTATGCATCTGAATTTTGATTTCTGATGCATCTGAATTAAGAAAGAGATTATGGGTGTAAAACTAACGAAAGCCGATTATAAATACTTCACAGGAGTAAAACATAAAAGTTCCGATTTCTTTCGAATGTTGAAACTTTGAAAATGATGTTCACTACCCTTTATCTAATGTAAGGGCATCGCATTTTTTTTACAAGGTCGTTAAAACACTTATTTGCTGAGGAGGAGAGCAGCAAGAGTTAGTTTCTTCGAATTTCAAACTATTTTGCAGTATATTCGGTAGGCGCAAATTAAATTACAAGATTATGAAGACGCAAAAGCAAGGGAGCAACACAGCTGAATTTTAGAAGAGAAATCACACTTAAATCGTAAAGAACATTAGTTCTCATTAATAATACTGTGGCGTAACCGGGCTCTGCCGGGTAGCGTTCTGCATTGCATTCTCTCAAAATCCGGCCCACGCTCTCGACAATTTATTCATCAACTATCTCTCAGTGGGCTCTCACAAAAGTATATCGTGTAAGAAAAACGTGGACTAGCTCTCATTCACTTTAATACTCCCGCAATCACTGAATGTCTGACAGGACTAAAGAAATAACACTTACAGAGTATAAGCAGTTTAGGTAACTTTATCCCGTTTCTTGTACCTGTCGCAACGACAGCTCAACATTGACTGACTGACATCACACGATGTACATGTATATATTTCACAATACAACACAAAATTAAAGATATAGTTGAGTTCTGTTGCAGAGGGCGCAACACAAAATATATTTTTGTGTGAGATAATGAACAACTGAGTGTCAAATTTGAAAGAATATACAATTTAAATGACAAAATCATCTTTGATCAAAATCGGTTCAGAGAGGCAGAAATATCTATAAATATAACGATTTCTAATACTTGTGTACCACCACAAATTTTAGATAATTGGAAAAAGCCGTTGAACAAAAGAAATAGCGCTTTTTTACGTCATATTTTAGCCACTGCCGATGATGACTTTTTTGTTGACATTTTCGTGTTGGTTATATTACGCACAACCACCCGGCCCATGTATTGTTATTTTTAATTAAATAATTAATTAACGGTCACCGTATTTTTTTTTGAAAGTGGAGCTGAAATGGTATGATCGTATTGGCAAAATTTCACACATTTTGGGGTCTAAAATCATCTTCATAGCAGTTTTGGGATCTTAAAGGGCACTAGAAATGTCATAGATACGAATAAGAGCAATACCATGCACTTTGAAGGCATTTGCGGTCTAAAAACATAACTCGACTATCCCTTTAAGGTAAAATATTAGATAACCTAACTGGTAATCATTTAATCAAGCAATACATATCTTTGTTGCTTTAAATCATAATTTTGTCAATTACCTATCAAAACAGCATATTTGGGCTGCATTGACCAAAACTTTAACCAAAGAATGTATTTAAAAAGCATTACTAATAACATTCTCCTTGTAATGTCAACAGTCAACTACTTATTACCCATGCATAATTACATTATACAACAACAACATCTCTAGTTCTTTTTAAACCAATTAACCAGGAAAACCTGGAAATGCATACATCTTGCCCATCTTAACAACACAACCCAGCCAACAGAATATAATGTCAGGATGACGCCATGCCCTTCCTAGGCGTGTGGCGTGCGCCTCTAATCCAGCTAAAAGTGGAAGTTACAAACTGATTCAGCTGAGGACGCAGGTTCGAAGCTGAGTCACGTCTTTCGGATGGTGACGTTTAAAGGTCGTTCCCCAGACGTAAATAATCATATCTGATTGATACACGTCTGTAAAAACCCAATACACACACACACACACGCCCTTCCTCTTCTTTGGAGCTGGATATCCTTAGACCTCCAAATCAATAGCAGGCACAAACGCCACCCCTCGATTTAAACTACTCCCAAACATGAAAGGGTGTAACCACTAAAAAGACACAACACAATGACATCCCCAAAGTCACCTGGTAATTGTAATAATTAATAACATAAAACAATCAATGGTATATGGTACACAATGCTATAGATAATAACCTGTTAAGCATAGTACAAACAACCTACATGTATACATCCCTTAATTCCACTCTTTCCTCAATTCTTCATGGGAACAAGCTCAACACCTTCATCATGAAAACCAAACATCTCACTGGAATCAATAATAAAGATGCTTTATAATTATACACCTTTTCTCATAAACCTGTATAATGTCGTATCATAATAATCTCAAAATCCCCAGTCTCAGTTAAAACCAGCGGGATCTAATTATTTCACCTAATTAATTTCCAACTTTCATTACATAGCCCAGACAAATCTATTTTGTCACAAAATGTGTATTATTTAATGTCTACTAAATGTAGACTTCAACTGTTTAATTTTATCTGTTTGTTTATATACAGTTACTAAGGCAATATAAAGTACCAACTTTGCACAGGATGGCTTAAAAAGATGTTAAATAAACTGGTAACAATAATTGTGTACATCGCAAATATATGAATATGAATGATTTCAGGAAAAACATATCTTACAATGCAAATAAAGCATGTACATGTATACAAACCTATAAGCAGTTAAAATACCAAAAATATATGCATATATGAATTTAGACATTTTTTTTATTGGAAATATTGGAATCTGGAAATAATCACTTATTAATCAAATAGATAACCTGCTTTTCATTTAATCACCAAAAATGCCGGTTAAAAAAACTTGCAAATAAGCTTAACCGTCCGGGCGTAGCAGTGCATCCCCGGGGAGTTCAGATGAACTACGACGATTGTGTGCTTAAAGGCCCCTATGAGCCCACACCCAGACACAATCCCGACGGAACACCTCACCCTTTACCAACTTGTTCAACAAACGAACTCGTTCATTGTACTCGTCCAGGGACACACCGCTACCCCGGAACACACTAGTTCGTAGGAGCACTGGGAGGATTACAGTCGCCAAATGTCCCCCCCCCCCGGCGACCCAACTCCTCCCAGAACTCCCGCAGGGAAAACATACCTCATGAGGGGTATGTCTACAAAGATCTTTGGTCCCCATGTCAAAAATAAGTATATCTGGACATGAGGACCGAATGTAACCAACGTAATGTCCCATGGTACGTATCAATTATCATGTCAAAGGGTTATCTGGCGCTGCTCAGTGGCCGCCGGGCTCACGATCAATTGGGCAAAAAGAATTTTCATTTTCGGTTTAACTTAATAAAATTTGGAGTGGACTTTAAAATATTATTATTATTATTATTATTATTAAAGGATAAACCCCCTCCCCAAAACATTCAACGCTTAATTCACCCGAATCAACCGGAAAACGTAGAGTGCCATGCACCCTACCAGTCACACGCCTCACAAGCTATGTTAAAAAAGCAAATATTTCATGATTCCCAAAGAGTGTACATCTTTAAGGAGCGCCCAGCCTCTGTAA
Organism: Strongylocentrotus droebachiensis; assembly: GCA_035222895.1. Classification (NCBI taxonomy): domain Eukaryota; kingdom Metazoa; phylum Echinodermata; class Echinoidea; order Camarodonta; family Strongylocentrotidae; genus Strongylocentrotus; species Strongylocentrotus droebachiensis. Next base: position 112,294 of record JAVYIG010002752.1, read on the forward strand.
CAATGCTAATAACAATTAAAAACAATTATACTACATCCCAGATTCATCAATACTTTATAGACAAAGAAGGAATTAAAATACCAAACATTTCCTCCAATGTCCCAAATAAGTATTATTTGAGGACCATTATAGTCTAACCGATTTGGGAAGACTATAATGTTTCGAATGTTTGCCTTTTGTGGCAAGCGTCAAACGGCGGAGAGGAGCTGCGTCCCTAATAATAGTTAACCCACTTCTGGCTGGTTGTACATTAGGAAACTGTAACCTGACATTCTTAATAAAGTACGATGTACCACTCTGGCAGGACCGCCATGCATTGGGCGAATCCTAAATACATCTTCATGTTCATTAAGCCAAACTACAACAAAAGGATCTTTCATATAACTAGCTTTAACTTAATGACGACCTGGAAAAGCACATTGCTTAAGATATACTATAGAACCCACACTTTATTGAGTAAGAGGTACATGTATGCCTCTATCATAATAATTATTATTACAGTCTTAACATTATCTTCCAATATGCCCTTAGCTCGGGAATAAAACTCAGCTTGAGTCACCACAAAATGTTGATCCCAATCAATTAGATTCTTACCTAATAAAAGGTCCAAAAGAATGCGAGCAGGTCTCCCAAAAATTAATGAATATGGTGTAGCCTGTGTAGAAGTATAAGGGTAGTGTTATATACAAAAAAAACAAATGTGGCAACAATTCTGGCCATCTGTGTTTAGAAATTGAACACTCAAAGACTTAATTAATGAAAAAAGTGTACGATTAAATCGCTCTGCTTGATCATTGCCTTGAGGATGATAGGGGGTAGTATGGGACTTACTTATACCATACAACTTACATAACTGCAATAATTAAAGATTCAAAATTCCTACCTTGATTACTATGAATCCTATTTGGGATACCAAACTTTAAAAAAACAATGCACCTGTCATACTTTGGCTACAGTGGTGGCCTTCTGATCTTTACAAGGCACTGCCTGAATAAACTTAGAATACACATCTGTTATAACTTAAACATCCTCAAAACCACCTTTGCCTTTATCAATTTTAACTAAATCTATCGCTACTACTTCCAATGGACTAAATAACAAAAGATGTCTAAGGGGTGTTCTTAATGTGGGTTGTCTCTCTTTTGTGACGCAACAATGTCTACATAAAGAGACATGTTTAGCTACATCCCTTGACATTCCTGTCCAAAAAACTCTTCGACGTAACAATGCATATGTACTTTATCTTCCATGATGTCCCCAATCTGAACGGGCTTTTACCAGAACTTCTTCATGCAAACAATCGGGTAATAGAATTTGGGTAATCTTTCCCAAACAAGGATCTGTGATACGTCGAACTAATAAATTGTATCCCCGGGTTTCCAACGATACGCCACACGCGCCCAAATACAACCAAGCACAGAGTCCTCCCTCTGCATGAGTCCTAACTGAATGTTATCTAGAGAAGGAAATAAACTAGGAGGGTTGGAAGGGGGTGAGAGTTGTTCTATACGGTCATGCTGAACTCTAAAATAGATGAATGCAAAACCTCTTGTGTAATATTTTGACGGACTAAGGGCATCAGCATATCTATTCTTAATACCTGATCTAAACTTTACCTAAAAATTAAAAGTTGCCAACTGGGCTACCCAACGCATCTCAGTAGCCCCTAATTTAGCATTCTGTAAATGAGCTAACGGATTGTTATCCGTAAACATAACAAATGTAAATCCCAATAAGTGATCTCTAAATTTGTTCACTACTGCCCACTTTAATGCTAACCACTCTAATTTAAATGAAATTAATTATGGGTATCTTTTTTCTGTATCTTTCAATTGCCTGCTAGCATATGCTATGGGGTGACGCCTTCCATCCTCCCCTACTTGTGATAGGCAAGCCCCCAAGCCTTTCAGGGAAGCACCAACTTCTAAAACAAAACTCTTTGAAAAATCCGGATAACTTAAAACTGGTGCCTGAATTCCATACATAGAAAGAAATGGATATTACTTGTTGTTTTTCTAATAAATAAACGACTGATATGCAAGACTAAGTAGACACTTTTATTAGACATTTTTAGTTATCAAATTAGAATATTTGATTGTGTTTCTTGTTATTTATTTATTTAATTCTTATAAAAGCCTGATCTGCGATACTACGTAAAAATAAGTATTATTCAATTTTTAATCTGTTTTTATTTTGATTATTTGAATTGAAACGACTTAAATTTATATTCCTTAATTTCTATTATAAACGTCTGATGTGGAAGACTATTCAACACACCCTTTCGGCCAAACCGGGGGGGGGGGGGGTGCTTTGGACGAATAAGCTCATTTTTGATAATTCATAATTGATATATAAATTGGTATATCATATTTTCAAACATACAGATTGATGTGTATGAATGTAAAAATAACATTTTATTCATTTGCATTTGAATTTTTTCCTGATACAGAACATGACATTTTATAGAAAAGGAATTCAAAATGAAGTTTCACGCTTAAAGAAAATATGAAGATTTTACTTTTCTATTTCGAATTTTTACATTATATTTTTTTCCAATGAAAAAAATAAAATTCGGGATAAAATTTGGATTATAATCATGTAAGACTTTGATATTCCCTACTTTTTAGCTAGTGTAAATTACTCCGTAAAACAGAGAAATATTACATATCCTTTTCTTATTAATCAAGGTATGCAGAAATTTTTCACCAGAACTTTCATTGGTCCAATTTTTGTGATGGATTCGTTTTTAGAATTTTAACGTGCTTCCGATGGCAGTTGATAAAAAGGTGCATTTTCAATTTTATTTGAGTAGAGCACATAATTTGTTATTCAGATTCATGAAGCAGCATTGAAAAATCGCAATTTGTTTTACCTTAGTGTCATGAGCTTTAAAAAAAACAAAAAAAACGCAATTGTTTAACGTCATAAAGAAAAGATGAATACGGATGAAGACCCTGCAATACGTTTAAAATGCAAAAATTCAACTTTTTTTCTGGAACCGACTTCAGTAAAATAGTTTTTGAAACAAAATTAACTGTTCATAAGTAGACAGTAAAAATATGGGTACGAATGTCTTGCATACATTGATTTTTGAAAGAACAATTTCATAATGTCCTATTTCGTCCTCTCTGGGACTGAGAGTTCAGGGCTAGAGAAGCGCATACACTATTCTTCCGACGTCTAGTTAAAGCACTACATATACTATTTGTGGTAAATTGTTAATCAGAATTAAAGAAATCATTATCAAGTAATCACTTCCGCCAAAGTTTCCACAGCAGGTTGAATCATTTTCTCCTGACTCTCCTCGGACTTGTTGGAATTCTGCACGCCCTGATGACATTTTCTCCTCAACTTCACTGAAAGAACTTGGAATGTAATTGGAGAGAAATTGAATTATAAAAGACCAATAGGAATTTACATTAAACAATCAAGAGGTTTCATGAGGAGAAATTTACGACGTAAGAACGACAACACTTGTACCCGTGATTACGCCAGCGCATTGACAAATTCTCTTCCAGGATAAACACATTTCTGTTTTGAATTAATGACTTTAGGGCATTAGTGCATTAATTAAGTTCGTTGGTATTTGCGGTCTCTTGGAGAAGATATGGCATTGTTGTGTCGAGACAATTTACTCTGACTTCGTTTCGTAGTACGCCTGGCAAGCAGAGATTTTAACCCCAAAATGCTTTATATTCCTATCCAAGTAGAAAAAATCATTTTCATCTTCCAAGAACTCGCACCTTTAAAAAAACAAAAAAACAAAACAAAAAAACAATCACTTTTAGGATACAAATGCTTCATGGTGGATCGTACGTCATGCTGGACCGTACAGTTGGTCTTATACACTATTAATGGTATACACTCACCTGCCATTTTTAAGTTTTATTAATGTTCTTCTACGTCCTCCTAATCCTCTTCATTTCCCCTCCCTTTTTTCTTCTTCTTCTCGTTCTCTTTTTTTGTTGTCTTACTCGTTGTAAATAAAGTCCTTGACAAATGGAAACCAAAAAGAATCACGGACGCACAAGCATACAATATGATTTGTTATGTGAAATTATAATGTCCATACTTACTCAAAATGATGATCATGATGCAGTTGGTCACTGTCGACAAACCTATGAAAATCCTCTCAACAATAATTCCTTGGTAAGTTGTTCTGCCTCTATCGCCTGAAAAAAATAAATAATAAACAACCCGTCTTGGTAAAAGAAAATTGAAGATTAAGAAAAGAAAATTAAAGATTAAGAATTTTTGCGTTATATTTCTATTATAAATTTAAAAAAGAAAAGAAAAAACTTTAGCTATTTCTTTATTCAGTTTACGTTTGATAAACCAAGAAAACAGGTGACAAGGCCTTGTTGGACGATAGCTGTAAGAAGCTAGCAAAACAGAAAATACACCTTTTCGTAAATACAAGAGACATGAAACGCCTTAAGACCGGAATAAGTTTGCACAAGCAAGAAAGGCATACAAGCAGACAAAACAAAATGCTAAGAGAGATTACCACAATAAATTCAAGGATTATCTCCTTGACAGAAACCCTAGCTGCAAAGAGTGGTGGGGCCCTCTCCGGAAGGACTGGCTACTCTGATATTCATGTAATCGAAGATCATGGGTCTTTGCACATCATGTCGAAAGATAAAGTCAAAGTCTTTTTGCCAGACCTTTGCTGAAAGATGTACGGTAGAGACAGATCTACCTCTACCCCGAGTACCTACACAGCATCATTACATCATGTTGGATAGTCTTCAAGCCTAACAAAATCACAAGTATCTTGAGACAGCTAGACCCCAGTTAAGCCTCGGGTCCTGATCAAGTGCCAACTAAAGTTGTAAAGGCATGTTGTTTCAAACTGGCTTGTCCCCTGTGTCGTCTTTTTCAGTTATGTTTCTTCAGGGGTGTGTTCCCCAAGAAGTAGAAGACTGCGTTTCTTATCCCAGTACAGAAGAGGGACTCCAGAGTAGTCCAACATGTTACAGACCAATCTCCTTGATCACTATTATCAGTAAGATTATGGAAGATGTGGTCAACAACCAACTACAGAGCCACCTGCTGGTCAACTGAGCTTAGACAGTTTGGCTGAGATCCAATGGGATTTCTGAAATGCTAATTATGGGTGCTGCAGAGCTATCTTCGGGCAGGTTTATTAAGGTTGTCCTCTCAGGTCATTCATCTGACACGTCACCTATCATTGCATCTGTGTGTCCCGAATCTATACTTAGCCTCTTCTCTTGGCGGTATTCATCGAAAATGCAGTAGACCCTTACGAACACCAGCTATACCTGTATGCTGATGACTCTACTCTATTTGCACCGATCAAATATGCAAGTGAGAGTACTAGTATAGTTGGCCCCTGAAACAAGGATCTTGTGCAAATACGTTTATGGGCAGCTAAGTGGAGTGCCACCTGTGCACCAACACAGTGCAAGGCCATATCACTATTTAGAAAGCGGCAGCTAACTATTCCTGATCTGTACCTTGGCCAGTCGAACTGTTAAGTGGAAAAAGGATCTTGATATTCCTGGTATCACCAATTGACAGGGAGCTTTTGTTGATCAGTAACATCTCTTATATATCTCGAAAACTGGGCAGAGACTCGGAGGCTTGTGTAGAAATGCCAGTAAATTATGTTGGAAGATCAACTGTCTACAAAGCTCAGATTCGTAGTATCACAGTATCATGGAATATTCCTGTCTGTCCTGGCCCAACTTGATTCAATCCAAAGGAAGGCTCTCAGAACCATTGGAGTGGACAAAGTCACCGCCTGCAAAGAACGAGCAATCACTGGTCTCCAATACAGACGTTAGGTTGCTGCAGCCACAGTGCTCCACAAAATGCACACCACCCACTATCCTAAAGACCTTCAAGCATTTCTCCAAATGATTTTCACAGTGCGTAGAAGTACCCGGGATAGTACATGTATGCCTTGTCACGCCCTGGTAATGCCTAACCCTAGAGCACCTACGCTTGACCGTAGTTTTAGTGTTATGATAGTCGCATTACTTTTAATGTATTTACGCATGTATCATACATGTACATCTGGTAGGGGGGGGGGGGTAAGCATTGCAAGGATAAATGTTCAGTTCAGTTTAGTTCATTTATTTCAATCATAAAACCATAAAATAATATATATACAAAAGTAACATGAAACAATCATAATCTTACAATTCTGGAATTAAGAAAAAAACTTGTAGGTATAATAGTCCCCCGACATAAATACAAATAACAAGATTACATGGTTGTACACGTTACCAAAGCAATAACAATATGTTACTAAGATACTACACATTACAGATACACTAACATCGACACACACACACCATAACCACACACACACACACACACGTGCTTTGCAAGGTAAAACAAGGTAAGAGAAAGAGTTAAGGGAAATAAGAAGAGACCAACTGTCTCTTCAATAGAACCTTAAAGGATGATATAGTTGTGCATAATGTTATTTTATCAGTTAAATCATTCCAAATACGGGGACCATTATGTCTAAAAGAGTAAAGCATTAATTGGGTAGAGACCTTTGGATAATCATATTTCATACAAGAACGAGTATTATATGAATGAACTGGTTTATCAAGGATTAACATTTGACAAACTCTTTAGGGTACATAATTATTATAAACAGTATACATCATAATAGCACTTTGAATTGTATGTATATCATAAATATTGAGTGTTCTTAAGCGAAAAAACAGGGGACGTGAATGAGCTTGATAATGGGAGTTTGTACAAATTCTTAAAGCTTTTATTTGAAGTTTATAGAGAGGTTCTAGTTTAGTTGTTCCCACACCGGCCCACGTGATACTACAGTAATGGAAATAAGGCAAAATTAAACAATTATACAACATAAACAGTACGTTTCCGGCAGAAATACACGTAATTTACAAAGAACACCAATGTTTTTAGATATTTTTAAAGTTATATACAATCGATGATCCTGAAAAGATAAAGTGTCATCCAAAAGGTTACCTAAATAAAGTACACTTGTTTTGTCATAATTTATAATCAATTCATTAGCATTAAACCATTCAACAACCTTTTCTAATTCTTTATCTACTTTTATCAAAATCATTATGAGATGCAATCAGGTTTGTGTCGACAGCAAATAAGACAAAATGAAAAAAAGGTTTCACTAAAACCATTATATAGAAAATTTCAAGTTAAGTTGACTAATAAACTGATCAATAGCGTCATAATTTGTATTCAAACTTCTAGAATTAAAGTGGAGAATGCTAAATTTATGTTTAAAGTTATTAGTTAAATCTTGGCTCACATTAAAATCAACAGGTAGCCAGTACTTAATGGGATTATTAGATGTGAACAAATTATCATCTTGACCAATATCATTAAGCGATCCCATTTTCATCTGTATCAAGTCTTGTCAAAAACATATCAAAGCTCATATCATTATTAGTAATATTATATTGCACTTCAGAAAACATACATCTGAACTCTACATCATTTACTTGATTGAAAGGAAATTCATGCTGACATATATCCATAGCACACAATCACACTTCATGCACACATCCATGAACACCAAGATAAAAGATACAAATTACAAAATAGCAGAAATAGCAAGCTAACTGAGAAATATAATGACATAACAAATATTATATACCTCACTGAAGTAATCCAGCCATCTGATTGGTCGAAATTGCATTCATAAACTTCAACTGTTCCTGTAAAATTCCCGGTAACCATGCTTAAAACATTTAATATTTTTAATAACCATGGTTATTAAAAAAATAGGTCAGTCTCCATGGTTACCCCATAGGTTTACATGTTAAAAAATGGTTTGAGCGATGGAGGATACCGTATGTGTGCGAATAATTGGTCGGTAATTTCAATACAATTGAATCTCGATCGATCTTACCGACAATTTTATCTTGCATTGTTGACATGAAGACGAAAATAAACTTCCAAAAACAAAAAAACAACATCTGCCGATAGATCTTGATCTAAGTTCGTGCCAATATGCATTGCAAAAGTAAAAGAAGAGTCCGTATATGGAGCTTTTGCGAAGCATTCATCACACGCGAAGCCGGTTTCAATCCATTTTAATGTATATATTGTACGAAACTGCCAAGCATGTTAATAGCGCGATGGCCGAGAGGTCTGAGGCGCTGACTTTAGATACATCACCTTTTGAACGCAAGAGTTCGAATCTCATCTTCGACCAAGCTTCGACCAAAAAAAAAAGTATTTTTTATTTTTTATTTTTTAGTCTATTTTTTTCGGCATATAAAAGTATTAATGACTGCTTTAATATTCGAGAAATAGTTGTTTTTATACGCTCTCGGGAAGGTTACAATTGGGCTATTCCCCTCGGCACGCCTCGGGTAATAGCACAATTCTAACCTTCCCTTGAGCGTATAAAAACAACTATTTCTCTCAAAGCAGTCATTAATACTATACAGTTAACTAAAAGTGAGAGGAATAGGTCATTAACCTAGGATGTAATTCAAAATAGGAAAAAAAAAATTAGACTTACATAAGTATTGTAAAATATTGATTACATGTCATATTTCAAAATTTCAAATAAGTAACTTCAATAACGACTTGTATACATGATCTTCATGCTGGTACAAAAAGATAACGTTCTTCATCTTTTCATCCGTTTTTATATGTTTTCAATGTCTTTCACGGAAAAATTCTCTTCTTCATTGTTTTATAGTCTGCAGTTTTGATGGATACAAGTATGTGTCCATCCATTGACCATGCCGACTCTATCTTGCTTTCAGTTTTCCAGCTAGCTCTTTGGGCCTCCCACAGAATAGATCTGTTTGCAGCTGTTAAGTCTTCGAAGATGCTGTACCCAGTTTTGTTTAGTTTTTTCTTGTTTTGCAGCAACAGTTTCCGAAGTCTGTAGAAAGTGAGTTTTACAATGATAGCACGCGGTTTACGTGCCGATCCTCCTGCCGGTTCTACCCTTCGACGCACTCTATGGCTCCTGTCAATGTCATCCTCCTTGAGATTTACTCCAAGATGATTCCTAGCAATATCGCAGACCAGCTCGTTTGTGTTTTCTTTTTCTTGCTCTGGCACCCCAAACAGGGGTACACAATTTCTTCGAGAATATTGTTCTTGTGCATTTAACTGATGTTGTAACTTCACATTTTTATCCTGACATATCTGCCGCTGCTTCTGTAGGTGCTTTAAATCATGTTCAAAGATTTCCATTTTGCTTTTATTGGAATTTGAGCTTGACAAATGGTTCTTTTGATTGTAGATAGAACCTCTTCATCCATCAGTACGTACCTCCTCTAACTTGGCTCTTTAGTATACTATCAGAGCGTGTTTCAGGCATTTTGTTTAAAGGCGGTTGGGCGCGTTTATCGGGTCTTGCCACTAGATATGTACATATCGTACCCCACTATCATACCCCACTATCGAACCCCACTATACGAAAGTGATTTGCGGGATGTCGCGTTTATCGTCCCTTCACGATTAAAAATAAATGCCTCGTGTCTGCGCAGCTGTTTTGACCGGGGAAGCAGACAGTTTCTCGGAGGTCAACTACAAGTCCGGCAGCCCAGAAGATTTATTCAAGGGAAAAGCGCCGGAACAACTGACCCCATAGGCCGATGGGGTAGACCCTAGACCTCACGAAAATGGATTGCTGCCGGGTCTGAGCTGTGGTCTTCCCGCCAAAATCACACAATTTGTGACGTCACTACCGGAAGTTCCATTTTTGACAATGTACAGAGAGGTACACATGACACCATCCCATAAAACATGTCCCCTACCTATTTTTAGGTTTTTTTTTGTGATTTTTTTGTTATAACTCGACTAGCCGATAGTATACAATACACCACAAAGAGTTTTCCCGGTGTTTGCATCCCCGAAATCGATGATTACGACGATAGCCTTAAGTAGCGACGTCGTCGACATCGGGCCAATTTGTCCGATTTTTTACTCAATTTCGGATTCAAATATTGAAGTTTACTTTAAATAGCTTTTCAATTACCCGATAGCTCTTGAACTTGACCTACATATGGAGCAAGTTCTTTGCTTTTCAGAACATATATGGATGTTAAACATATCTGCATATTTAGGTTGTTTTCTGACCATTTAAGTAACATGGTTTTCAGGAAAATCGGTCAAAAATTCGAGTTTTGGGGTGACATATTAGAACAGGTATTTTAAACAAGCGCTGTACGGGGAAAATATCATACTGAACTGATTGATACTAATAATATTTACACATACTCTTCAACCCCATCCCCCTCCCCCCTCCCTCCCTACACCTCACTCTATCTCTCTTCCATTACATCAACCTCTCTCTCTCTCTCCCTCTCTCCCTCGCACATTTTGTATTAATACTCTAATATCTCCTTTCTCTGATATGTAGTAATGTATTTTGTGGTATGTCTGTCACTATTCACTCTCTTATTACACAAGCTCTCTCTCTTTCTCATAACTTCATCTCTTTCTCCCCTATCTCTCCCTCTCTCTTTCTCTTTCTCCTTTATATACATGTATATATATATATATATATATATATATATATATATATATAAGGATAGCATTCACCAAGTGTATATATATCTCTTCCCTTGTTTTCTATATCTCCTCGTACAACACCACCCCTTCTCTCTCTCTCTTTCTTTCTATCTCACACTTCTCTATCCCCTTTCCCTTCCACTCTCTCTCTCTCTCTCTCTCTCTCTCTCTCTTTATAGATCTCAATTTCGGTCTCGATATCCCTTCATGTGCTACCCAACCATCTCTGTCATTCTTCCTCATACATCCACTATGACTGATATTATACTTTTCTAGATAAAAGTCAAATATATTCGTTTAACCCAAGAAGATATTTATTCAGATATAATGGGTATGCCTCTTTGTATTTTCTTTTACTGTAGCGATTCAAAACAGAATGTTGTGGAAGAGCAGTGCAAACTGTTTAAAAAAAATCCTATTCATCTTAACACTTTTCCATTCTATTTCACCCATGTACGTGTAATCCTCACTTTAATTGTAATATGGTGTTATGGACCTATTTCTTTTTACATCCTCCATTATACAGAGTGAGTAAGTTTTTTTTTTACTATTTCAATTCAGTATTATTTCAAAAATGTGGGATTTTTTTTTCTGACTCATGCTGTATAGGTATACCACATGTATACAAAATAGTAAAGAATTTGTTTTATTTATGTTACCTCATAATTCCAGAAGATAAGGTAGAAGCATTGGACACAAGTTGGCCCTATGAGAATAAGGAAGACCCTCAATATTATGCCAGTCCTTCAAGCTAAAATTTGTAAATTTGGAACAATGATCTTCATCACTTTTTTTTGTGAACAGTTGTGTAATTTCTATTCACCAGTCCTATACATGTGTCAGAAATGCTTCGTCATGAATTTAAAACATATGTATCAAATTTGAGATGTGCAATGACATGTTTCACGGATAGCATCTTGCATTACGAGTCTTCTTCATCGCTGACTCCGACATCGCTCTCATCACTTTCCTCACTCCAAGCATCGTCTGATTCCTCCTCATCCTGGACGCTGTCATCATCTTCTGTAGGTGTGGTAGGTGAACCTGTGAGAGACTCTGGGACTGCACTTCCTGGGTACCACTCTGGTTCGAAGCAGTTGTTAGTTGATTTCCAGCCAAAGTCCAAAGGACGGGATCCACCGGTTGGCTCCGCCTGGTCAGCCCTCTTCCACATTCTGGCAACATAGTGGGCTCTTTTGATATGGTTACCAAGTGTCTTTGCACATGGGGGGAGAGAAGAACAGTTTATTTTCTTCAACTTTGCAAGAGGGCCCTTCTCACCTCCGCTGCTTATCCGTTTGAAAGCTTTGCATCTGGCCTCGTTTATGTCGGATGTTACACAGCCATATAACGAGCAAACGAAAGATGTAATAGCTGGGACATCAACCTCCTCGCTTGTTAGTGATCGAAGCGCTTGCATGTGGGTGGTACTGGCTTCCATCTTTTGTAGGGGCTTCATCTTCCCCTTTCTGAAGAAACACGAGGTAAAGTCACATCCAGTCAGGGCATGGAGACCGATCAGTGCTTCTGTTGAACCGGGTTGTTTATTTTCTTGAAGGGCAGCTACATTTGAGACATCAATGTATCTCCTGTTATTGCCAGAACCATAGTCCATTATGATGTTCATCCCTGTTGACCTCCCACAGAGCCCAAGCAGGATAATAAAGACGTCTGTATCACTCGACCTGACAAGGATGTTGCCGTCTGAAATCTCCCTTGCATGGAAAGCTATGAGAGTATCCGCCTCTTCGTGGTGACATTGGAAGGAACTTGGCTGATCTATCTCAAGTTGATTGTCCCCATTACTTTTCAGTTCAATACAAGCTCCGCCGTGGGACACATACAGCGTTTTTCTCCCGACTATTGCTGCGTACTCTGGCTTCCTCCATTCTTCCATAACAAACTTGGCGAATTCTTCCTTGAATGAACTACTCCTGAGTAATTCTATGCCACTCTGACGCTGGGCCTGATCAGGTCCAGTTATGATGAATAGCTGAGAGGTAGATTGACGTAGATTTCGCTCTGGGTCTTTGATGGAAGGTGACTGGTACTTGTCTAGCACTAGGTGTATTTGCTCTCCGCGACTCGAACAAACCCTTTCCAGAAGATCCTTGGCCATGATTCCGTATGTTGATTTGCTATGTTGGAGAACGGTTTCATGAATGATGATACCACCATCAATCACACTAGCTGAGATCACGGGGAGATTTGTAGGCAACAGCGCTGCTTCCTGTTTGCATTCAAGTTTTCTTGTCAAAGCTGCCTTCTCCGTCTTTAGGGGAGTCCCATCACTATGGGCAAGTGAAAGAGGCACTTCTGTGAGTGGGAAGCTGAGAATGTGCTGTAGGTCAAGTGCATCAGTTGAATCAGCGGCAACAGCTAACATTCGCCCAAAGACATCCCTGGCTCCCTCAGCTGCGTTCACTCTCCGTACTGCCGTCTTGGATCTCTTGGCGTTTTCTGCTGCGAAGTTTAACATCTTGATCCGTGTTACTGGCTTCAGAAACCGTGAAGTATCAGCTGCACATTCATCTTGAAAGGCGAGTCGAAGATGTTTTCCTCGTTCAAGTGTTGAAAGGAGAAATGCACTCGTTGCATCCTTTGCAGTTCTTCCTGATGAAACATTGATGAGCTCAGCAGGAGAGCCAGTGGCAAATGGGTTGCATGTGTTGGTCAATGTATGTGTTATAGCTTTCTTGTCAGCATCATCCCGTTCGATTCTCCGTTTTGTCAGCTGATTCATTGATTCTTCCCCTTGGTGAAGACTGACCAGTTCACGAAGTGCTGTAAGTGCCATACTTCGTCGTGAGAGAGTAATAGCCCATCTTCTGAAAGCACTGTGTGAATTAGTGAAAGTTGCTATGCCTTTCGTGGGAGAAGAAGCATCCCTGTTTACGGTCTGCTCCAAGGTCAAGTCAACTGCGCATCTTGAATAGGATTTCTTCGTGCGCCGAATGGACATGCCTCCTGCCTCTAGAATCTCGCGTGCTTTGGGATCCATATTCTGAAGCTTGTTGAGAAAAAGGGATCCCCATCTTGCATAATTTGGCCGGTTCAAAGCAAAGAACACGTCGATCACCTCTGGGAGGATCTGGATGTATCTATCAACATCATTCGTCCGTACGGCGCGCTGAAGATCTCGATACACTCTATTGATGAGGTAGACATAGATGGCCCAATATACTGCTGTGCCTCCATGCTTTCCAGCAATGACATCCTGAAAGAAGCGCTCGTATTTCTCTTGGAGATCATTCAGTGCAGCATTGTCTGCAAGAAGTTGGCAGTGTTCGACGCTGGTGTCACTGTCAGATACCACATCATTTACCAGAGATCGGTCTGCGTCTTCCAATGTTTCTATGTATCTGGACAGCAATGATTGTTCCATCACAGCAGCCAGAACTTGATGGAGTTTCGTACACCTGTTGTAGAACTTGCCCTTCATGAAACCAGCAAGGGATCCTTCGGCCAGGACACCAGCCTCGGTGAGGAGATATTCTATCCCTGATTCAGCCAAGTAGGTTCCTAGGGCTCCGAAATACGCAAGCTCTAGATGAAAGTTGCCAAGCATTACTATGACCTTATCACAGGTTGGCGCTTGCAGGGCTTGAATGGAATATGCCTTCAGAGCTACAGCAAGGTCATAGGTAACGACCGCATATCCCTGTTTCGTCTCCTGCGAAACTTTTACAGAACGCATCATCGTTTCTTGTACTACGTCGTTTCTTGTCGGGGGCTGAGAGATGGGGTCCATATAAGCTATCGTAGTTCTAGGGAGGCTATCCGTCACATATTGGGAGAAAAAGCCAGTATGAAGGGGCAACTTCTTTGTTGAAGATTGAAGGAGCCACGTGAAATCCAACTTCTCCTGCTGAATCTTTGCTTTCTCCTTTTGCACTATCTCAGTGCACGCAGTCATGGTGGTTGATGGACCAAGCTTGAATTTTGCCTGTTTAAGCGACGTGTAGAACGGTGGAATCTTCTTTTCCTTCCCGCCGAAGCTCTTTCTTTTCCGCCCAGAAAGTGTCCCGGGTGACTTAGAATCTGATGGTTCGGGGACTGGCTCTGAAGGCAGCTCGTTTTGGTAGCATATTCCCACCGTTGCGTGAAGAGTGTCTTTACCATCAAGGGTCTCTGTATTGACGTCGTAGTTATCCCATGCTAATCCTGAAATGATAATTAAAAATTACATATATTGACAATGCTGAGAAATATTGATATTATCATCATCATCTTCATTATTATTATCATCAATATAATCATTATTCTTATTACCATTATAAATAACAGTAGCAAAAGTAGGAGCAGTATAGTAGTATAATTGCTTTTATGATATTCATCATCATAATAATCATTCTTACCTGTTCCTAATGCATCTAGCAAATGAAGGCCTGCTGGGGTTTCCCTATCACAGTTGGAGCATGTGTAGGCAATTTCTGTCTCAAGTCCCTTCACCTCATCGTAGCTGATGCAATGTCCAAAGCGATTCATAATGGTAATTAAGGTCTTTGATCCTGTCAGTGCTCCTAATCCCAACCCGATGGTTTGATGCTTCCATGGCTTGACATTCCCTCGACTGCAGTTAAAAATGGCATCCGATGACAAAGCCATTGCTTTTCTCTCAACCACATCACGACTTGATTCTACTCCTGTGTCTGCCTGTAATCCACCGACAAGGGTACGGAAGAAAAATAAAATCAGATCGGGAATCATAGGGGCATTTTCCTTCAGAGTGTGAAGTGATGTCGGTGACGGAGTTTTAGTCGGGGGCATTCCGAGAATCTCGGTGCGCAAAACCATTGCGGCACACCTGATTGCCTCAACCTTCTCACTGATTCCTGTCAACCTAGCAAACGCTTCTGTAGATGACAATGACGAATGGAAGATGACATTTCCAGCTTTGTTTGCTTGTTTGTCAACGGTAATATCTTTAAACCGCTCTTTTATCTTCGTTACCAGGCCTTGCACAGTATATCTGTCGATATCTTCTCTGTTCCCTCCAAGTGACAAGAATTCCTCCTTGTATAAATGGAAAAGGTCTGAAGCCAGCATAGGAGTTTTGTTTACGATTACCTCATTCTTGATGAATTGTGACAATCTCTCAAAGGTCTCAGTGTGCTTCTTCCGGGTGGTCGTGTCTTGATCATCGGTTGATTCTACTCTTATATATTCACGTCGACACGAATTGTGGTATCTTGCCTCCTTTGCAACTAAATCCTCTCCTAGCGCAAGAATCCTTGTGTCGTCTTTTTTTCTCGCGGCAAGAATGATTGTTCTGCTTCCATCTGTGGTCATACATTGGCTGAGGGGCTCATTTTTACGAAGTTTTCTCTTCCTTTTCTGGCCACAGAAAAGGCATTCTTCTTCAAGGACTCCTCTTGTATTGCTTAATGGATAACTAGAACTTGCGCGAGTTGCTTTGTAAGGCGGTTCGGACGACCCATGCAATGAAGATGCCTTTTTCTTTACGGCACAGAAGCGACTTAGACAACTTGAATGGTAATACTTGCCATCTGGTTTCTCAGTGGCGCTGATCTCGGCGGATTGACTGAAAAACTGGTCATGTTGAAGTAATACTCGGCGTTTGGCAGCATCTTTTACTCTGTCCCAGTTGTTTGCTTGAAAATCCTTCAAATTAGAGTTATCTCCTTCTGTTCCTTTGCAGATTAAGCAAGTCGATGTGTCACTTGCCATGATCCTTAAGGAATAAAAGAGATAATGATTTTGTACAGATCATAATTAAGTTAAGATAATGTGAAAAACCACCAACACATCCTTCCAAAATTTAACATCCGGTAATACCATATGAATTGTATTCTTTCAGATATCAACATGATCAACCCACACATGGGGTGTTAGTATGGAATTGAATTAAAATTAATAGAAAACTTTTATCCACACTGATTTTATTATTTTTTGTCCGGTTAAAACAAAAATAAGAACATCAAATCATCAATGTTTTAGCCATCTCCACCTTTAAAACGTAATGTGCCATAAAGTAACAAAGCTTCGTAAGAGGCTATTGCTGTTGTTTTGGGGTTTTACGGAGTTGTCATTCAAATATATATATATTTGCAAGTGCAACTGTCCTAGATTAAAGACCAACATATGGTGTGTCACAATTGATGCCTCTCTCTAGAAGGCAGCGATATAGGCTCTGGTTGATAACTTAGGGGAGGAAGGGGCTTTGCCAAACAAATATCCCTCATTCATCTCCAGTCCAGGGTTCTCAGCTATTAAAACTTTCACAGAGGTTTCGTACTTTACAGTTTGTTTCGTTTTGTTTTTTTTATGTTTTCGTGAAAAGGTACCATAAAAAGAGCTCCTTGTGAAAAAGATTCAAATTTGTAACAAAGACTTTTGGCTGTAGAGTTAAAAAGCAAGGTACTTGATTGGTGGTAGCAAAAAGTTGATGAAACATTACTGGCAATCCCAGTATCATTGTGAGGTATAATAAATTAATATTACCCCATAAATAAACGACAAACTGAGGTGATATCTTATTGAATGTGAAGTCTTTTGAATGATAAGCATTGGGCAAAGACTAGCCGAATCATGTTTTGTAAACAATGTGCCATGAGCGGAGACCAGTGGTGATGATTGAAATGAGCCAGGTCACTTCATAAACAATGTTGTGTGAAGCTAATTTGTGCTCCCTGAGCATACTATATAATGTTTATCCTAGCCTCCATCGTTTTACCATTTCTGACAAACGGTATATGCTATTTGAAAGACTTGATGAAGAATGATTATAGATTAGATGAATCGAGTACTAAATCAGTAATTTTCAACTTCAAATGATTTAGGCTTTGATCATATTTGACAGCCTTTATTGTTACAGGCCTACATGGGAAGAAAAAAAAAAGTCTTATTCTTTCGAGCAGGACTTTTGTCTCAAACTTATTACAACTGAGTCTACATTTCCTTGATGAACTATATGAGGAGAACCAAATAAGACTAGAATGACATATCTTAGTTTACCCAGGCACAAGTTTCATAACGGTCCATCTCTAATATCTGAATACCCTCTTAATCAAAAGTGTAATCATATTAACCATTCCACTCATTACTCATACACTAATTAAATGAATAAGTGATCATCTACTTGACTTGGTCAGATAAAAGATGAACCGCTATTAAATATATTTGTTAAGGAGTTGTTCATAAACATCGGGGTAGTTTATTCATTTGTATTACATGAGTTTCACACAGATTCTTACCTGACATCAGTTGTCATCAGATGATATGCTATTCCCAATAGTTTTGGGAGACCGTGACTCCAGCAGGCTTCCAGCGAATCGACAGTGATTGGTAATGACAAATATCATTGGCGATGAGGGCGCTTTTCATTGGGCGAAGATAATTCACTTTCCAGCAGTTAAACTTTATCTTTGAATACATCAATGGTTAATTATCATTTCCTTGATATAAAACACTTCAAGTAAAATGTTTGTAAAATATACAACCCCGTATATTCGACTTTCAGCAACATATATGCAAATTTTACCAAATATGTTATGTCGTAATTGCATAACTTTGAATAAATCATGATGGAAATGACCACGGGACCACTTAACTACAAGTTTGAGCATACTTTAAATATATTTAATTATAAAACAGAGGTGTGCAATAAGTCAAAAATTAACAATAGTGAAAATAGAATAACATTTTTAAATCACAGCACTTGCGCAAAACTGACTTTAAAATTTTACCTCAAAACTCTAATTTTTGACAGATTTTCCTGATAACCATGTTACTTAAATGGTCAGAAAAAACCTTAAGTATGCAAATATGTTTAACATCCATATATGTTCTGAAAAGTGGGGAACTTGCTCCGTATGTAAACTAAGTTTCAGAGCTATCGGGCAATTGAAAAGCTATTTAAAGTAAACTTCAATATTTGAACCCGAAATTGAGTAAAAAATCGGACAAATTGGCCCGATGTCGACGACGTCGCTACTTAAGGCTATCGTCGTAATCATCGATTTCGGGGATGCAAACACCGGGAAAACTCTTTGTGGTGTATTGTATACTATCGGCTAGTCAAATTATAAAAAAAAAAAAAAAAAAAAAAACCCTAAAAATAGGTAGGGGACATGTTTTATGGGATGGTGTCATGTGTACCTCTCTGTACATTGTCAAAAATGGAACTTCCGGTAGTGACGTCACAAATTGTGTGATTTTGGCGGGAAGACCACAGCTCAGACCCGGCAGCAATCCATTTTCGTGAGGTCTAGGGTCCACCCCATCGGCCTATGGGGTCAGTTGTTCCGGCGCTTTTCCCTTGAATAAATCTTCTGGGCTGCCGGACTATGCTTGTACACAACACCTGGGTGGTCCGATTAGTATGTGGGGTTCAAAACAGCTTTGCGTTTATCATCTCTCAGAAACGTGATTCTGGCTGTATGTCACATACAAAACACACCTTTTTGCGTCTTTAGATATGCCCATATCTAAAGACCTTTAAAAAAGGCTTTGCGTTTATCACCTTCTAAATTTGCCTGAGAGACGTTTGAGAAACCTGATTCTAGCCAAAAATTTGGTCAATAAACGCAACCTATGTTAAATTATCAAAAGATACCAAAATATATGAATGGAGATATTTCACGAAGGCACCATAGAATTAGTATAGTAACCACTTAATTAAATGATGACCAAGGGTCCAGGTCAGCTTTGGCTTGAACGAAGATCAAGCCTACTCCAAAGCGTATATTATAGGTGAATCACCTGATTTACTAGAGCACTTTCGATTCATGAGCTAGCTCGAGTTCATCCTTAAACTGCTGGTGTAGTGCCACCTGATGCTGTCTCTTTTCTTTTTCTTTCTCTTTTAATTAAAACAAAAAATGTAATTTTGGTAGGGTCAGACTTGCTTTTAGCTTTTGTGTCATGCAATATCGCTTTTCTCCGGTATAAGTGCACATTTTCATAACATTACATTTAGTCAGGTGGCTTAGCGTCAAATTTATCGATGATCGTTACAGGCCGGATACAAGCGCCGTTTTGGTACAGGGCTTCCTTAGGACCTACTGAACAATATTAGGATAGAAGCCCCCGGCAAAACTTTCATGTAAGGGCTTTGTGGGCGGGGGCGTCGTTCCAGAGCCCCCAAATAAGAATTAAGGTAAAATAACATTGATTTGTTGTTGTACGAATGCAATTTTTGGTAGAGGGTTTCCTTAGGACTTCTGAATATTGTGAGGGTTAGAGCCTCCAACAAAATATTAATAAAGGTGCGATTTTGGGCGGGGGCGTTGTCCCAGAGCCCCCAATAAGAAATAAATAAAATAACATTGATATGTTGTTGTAATAATGCATTTTTTGGTACAGAGCTTTCTTATGACCTTCTGAACGGTGTGAGGGTAGGAGCCTCGGTATAATATTCATATATGTGTAAAGGGGACGGGGCGTCATGCCAGAGCCCCCGTGTTAAAGATCACATTGGTTTGTGGTTATACGACCACCTGTTTTTGGTACAGAGCTCTCTTAGGACATACTGAACGATATTAAGAAAGGAGTACCTGAAAAAAACATTCATATAAGTGTGAAGGGAGCAGGAGCGTTGTACCGGAGCCCCCACACAACTACGTTGATTTGTTTTATCTAAATATTTTGCATACTCTGGGGTAGAATATTGTGAATTGCCAGTAAATAGTTCTATCCAAAATAACAACAGACGGTCATTATACAGTAAATTAAGGTGGGGTGTAGCCTCGCAAACTGGTCTATATGGCAATGCCACTGTATTATTACATTTTAAACATTGGAGTGTGATACTAAATCACTACCTTTTCTATTTGACATGGATTTAAGAAAAGAAGACTTAATCATGATGCTTGCGGAAGGATCGGTTTATACAGCTAAAAGCCCTCCTGCTAACACACTCTTTGCAAAATTTAGTGTCCAACCAATCAAAGACATAACCCCCTCATGACCCCTCGCCTGTAATTCAACAATTTGCAGCAGGAGGTTGTCATGCCAAGTACAGGCCCCAAGGATGTACGATCAGCCACGGAGTGGAGAGATCACATTCTGAAGAAGGGCCCTACTTTCATGTTCTAGGACCAGATCATGAAGTATGAAGCCCTCATACTCATCTTGATCAGAGCTCACAGAGAGAAAAACTTCCCACTGTATGTGAAGGTCCTCCGCCTTGGAACGTACATGTGCACTATTCCAGGTGAACGCCTGCCCACATTCGAGATATGAAGTCTTTACCAGCCACTGTCAAGAAGGAGTTTGATCAACACTCACACTATCTTCTTTCCAAAACATCAAACAAGCTTTCTTCGATCCCTTTTGACCAGGCCCATGAGCAAGAGAACAAGACTGTGAAATGTGCAGATGGCGCTATGGACTCCTGGAAAACCCTGCTGCTCTTAGACGATGTATGCTCTCTGGACCAGAAATGACTAGAATGCTGAAAGAGTTTGAGGAAGAATACTTCACGGAAGATGATACGGAGAATCATAAGAACTTCCAGCACCATGAGCAAGGTCTCTCATTACAGAATTCGTTCCAGAAACAACCATTGTCCTTTCTACAAGCATCAGGCAAACGGGTAGTCCATTGTCGGATGAGTTCACTGATCTGGTAACGCTTGACAGTTGCAAATGCACATACAGAACCGTTGTTATCACATTCTACACTCTGGAGGAGACTAGAAGGAAAAAGTATCAATAGTTTTTCAAGACTGTGCTTAATGAGCGTACCCACTCAATCCACGATCCAATGAAGAGAAATTCACTGGCTCTCTTCAGAAATTCCCACTGCAAGATGGTTCAGAAGAAAGACAAGAAGATTGATTGAAGTGCTTCATAACAATGTAGCACTATTTGGCCAACTCTACATTGCTCTTCTCTCTCAGACTTCGGTAATGATATTCATTTACTAGGTATAAAGTCTGACCTGCGGCACTGCCTTGAGCAGCCTGACCAACCAGGGCCACCATTGGCATATTGCTGTAAAGTCTTCGACGGAGCTGTCATCGTTCGTTCGTACGCCAACGAAGTCTTCATTCCATACCTCGAGAAGCAACTGCAGACTACCAAGAGATTCGATCTTGTGTGGGACCCTTACATTCCAGACAGTTAGAAAGTCAGAGTCTACCTGTGAAAAGAGAGGAACTGGCATCCCTAGGAAAGTTGTTGTAGTCATCCATGTCGGAAAATTCTATGAGATCCTCAAGACTCAACCATTAACTGACATCTTGGTGGCATAAGAAGTACAGATACTTCCACATCAATGCCATCACACTATGAACATGACTGACAATGAGAGCGGACAAAATATACAGTTCCTCAGGTAGACAAAGGAACATCCCTTCACTGCTATTATGTAAAAATGTGTAGAACAGGTTTCACATGCATATTCACCTTTTTACATAATAGCTGTGAAGGGATGTTCCTTTGTCTACCTGAGGAACTGTATATTTTGTCCGCTCTCATTGTCAGTCATGTTCATAGTGTCAATGGAAGTTTTGGAGAGCCAAAGTCACAAACACTTCCTGTGTTATACCCATATTCGGGTTGCGACACGACATCAGCATATCATGGCACGGGACAGAAGTCAGTTTAGCAGGCTCGAAAAGTGTACGATGATGCCACAGAGACGTTTGCTTATCTAGCCAAGCATCCCTTTTAGAAGATGACCGTTGACTCTGAGCGTTTCCAGGTTCTTGAAAGGCCGACAATTGTCTTGTAAGACAAGTCGAGTCCACCAAACTCTATCAATGAGACAAGAAAAAGCCTTCAGTACGACGCCCCGCCCCCAAATCGCACATATATGAATATATTGTTGGGGGCTCCAACCCTAATATCTTTCACCAAATATGGCATGTGTACAACACCAAATCAATGTTATTTTAAATTAATTTCTTTTCAGTAGTATTCAGTATTCAGGTAAGCAAAAAAATCAATGTGATTATGCACTGTTTATGATGTGGGGGCTCTGGAACTACGCCCTTGACCCCTTCACTCTTAAGTGAATGTTTTTGTAGGGGCTCCCTCCTTAATATCGTCCAGTAGATCCTATCCTAAAAGAGCCCTTAACCAAAAACAGACGGTCGTATATACCAATGTGATCTTACATCATATATAACATGGGGGCTCTGGCACGACACCCCGCCCTATTCACATATATGTGAATATAATGCCGGGGGCTCCAACCCTCACATTGTTCAGAAGGTCATAAGGAAGCCCCGTACAAAAAAAAAAATGCATTTTTACAACAACAAATCAATGTTATTTGACTTTATTTCTTATTTGGGGGCTCTGGCACGACGCCCCGCCCCCCAAAACAAAAATCACACTTTTGTGAATATTTTGTTGGAGGCTCCTACTATAACATCTTTCAGAATGACGTAAGAAAGCCCTGTACCAAAAGATTGCGTTTGCACAACAACAAGTCAATGTTATTTTACCTTATTCCTTATTTGGGGCTCTGGGACGACGCCCCCGTCCACCACACCCTTACATTTTTTTTTTGCAGGGGCTTCTCTCCTAATATTGTTTAGTAAGTCCTAAGGAAGCCTTGTACCAAAATTTGCATTTGTACACCTACGAATCAATGTTATTTCACCCTATTTCTTATTTGGGGGCTCCGGGACGACGCCCCCGCCCACCACACCCCTATTTGAAATTTTTGCCGAGAGCTCCTACCCTAATATCGTTCTGTAGGTCCTAAGAAAGCCCTGTACCAAAAATTGCGCTTATATCCGGCCGGTAACGATAATTTCACTAAGCCACCTGACTAATTGTAAGTTCCACAACTTTTGTTAATGATACATGTTTTACACACGCCTAGGTACTTTTGTTTTTGAGAAGATTAATGATGCATAAAATCATCTGAGCAGCAGCGAACCAATTTGATTGGCCTATTTAAGGCTTTCCTTGCGAGGACTGTTGATGTTACAGGCTGTCTTCGATTATTTGTTGAAACCTGAACTGGCTGTTGTTTGTAATTGTAAAATATATAAACATAAAAACCGATATTTACATACTGTTATCTATTTCTCTATAATACAGGAACACATGTTTTATCTCACCTGCAGATGTCACGGATGTGCCCATGGGTGACACTGTAGTTGTTTTATTTTCGACCAGGCTGTCAGTGGTGATATCAAGCATGTCTAACGAACCTTTTCCCCGGTAGTGTAAGTAGAAAAAGGAACAATCTACTCGTGGTACAATCTCGTCGTGAGGCAGTTTGCAACTGACCGATGTCGTGTATGTTCCGTCCTCATTCAGGACTGCATATGTCTCATTACAGGCATGGCTGTCGTCGATATCGAACACAGGGTATACCAATGGATGCACGTGTTCAACGGTGCATTTAACACGATTTAAATCAGTGTCCAAAGTTATCTTTGGGTCCATTTGAGGAAGAGCTAGAAATGAAACAAAACGAAACAATATGAAACACAAAATAATAACTTAAAAGAAATGTTATTTGGAAGACTTTAAACTTCCTAGACCGAGATAAACATCCGACACGTAATCTTACGACCAAAAATGTTCAGAAACGTGAGTTCTACTCTAAAAATATTTGTCCGATCCCTACGTTACTGGTGACTTATCTTATTTTGTATCATAAGAAAGCTTTTTTTTTTCTTGTCATGAAGATGGTTTATTGTCAGTGGTGTTAAAGTTTGTTATCATCGGTAGGCATGAGCAGGAGAATGAGTCCGAAGCAAAATCCTTCAAACTGCACCGCTATTGTAAGAGAAGTATTTACTTGTACAGTAATTCATTCTTTAAATTATCTGTCTTTTCAGTACATTATGTTTGATTTTCTATTAAAGCAAGTGTAATATCTTTTCTTGACATCAATACCATAATGCAATGGCCCCCCCCCCCCCCCACATGCATGCAATCATCTATGTCGAATGACTTATGCGTCGATTCGGGATTGACATATAAGTACAATTTTTTACGATAACGATTCTCAAACATTTTTGATCATTCCCCTATCTTGTTTTAACGTTCACCTGTGCCCCTGATTTTTCAGCTTTTTTCTCATTCAATGTGATATTTCACCGAGCTTAATAGCCCTTTAAAGTAAACCGGTAACATTGTTGAAGGTTGATGAAAAAATGCGTAATTTGTGTATGAAATGTTACTTATTTTATTCCTTCTACTGCACTAACCATTACTGTACATCTAGCATTGAAGTCACTACCTATGCACCCTTTTCTGAACAATGTTATAGATTCCCTTTAAACAAACGATAATACTCACCATACATAACCGTACGGGTGTAGTAGTTTGACTTAATGAACAAGTCTCCATGTATCATGCAGCACTTATAAAAACCTTCGTCCTCCAACATAGTTTTGCCAATGACCAAAGATAAAGTGGTATTTTCCATGTGATAGTTGGGCAGGCTTCCTGTTTCACTTTCCGTCCACAATGGTATTGGATCCCCGTTTTCAACGTCATCAATTCTCTTGCTCTTGTACCAATGTACTATACGAACCTCAAGATCGTTTTCAATATGGCCACAGGGGATTGTTCCTGTGGTGCCTATTTCCAGTGGCTTGACTTTGAAAACCATGGCGCCAATTTTGTCTAGAGAAAAAAATGTGAGCAAAAAGGTGAGTTCACACCAAAAAAAAAAAAAAAAATCTAGCTCTAAAATGTCAAAAGAATATATACGTGACACGTACAGAACCGATCAAGCTTATAATCCTAAGACTAGTAGTCATGGCCATTATATTGAGCCCATTCTTATCTAGTTACCAGGGTCAGGTTTTCATGCAAACCTTACATTATCACCCATAATTTATGGCCCGTTTATTAGGAGCTAACTACTCTCGCGCACACATACCCAGGCACACACCCGCGCGTACACGCAAACGACAGATAGTGCACACCACTCTTTCATTTATTCCCTGTCTCTTTTTTTTTCAAAGTGCCCTAGATTGCACAATGCGTAAACATTCTGGTTTTTAAGTAAGCTTTGAAAAAATGTTCTTGAAGCGAGAAATTATTTTATTAGTGCTCTCCAAATAGATTTTCTCATTAGGGATGCGATTACATACAGAGCTTTGTTATCATACGGTGTTCTTTCAAGTTCCCCCTAGTTTAATGAATTTGGCGTCATTTCACTCCTCGTTTTGTATATTTGTGAGCAATCTCCTAAGGGTTTGCCCACATGAAGAGATGGAGGTAGATTACTATGCATAGCAACTTGAAATCACATGTAGCCCTTGGCTCTCCTTGTAAAGTAAAATACTGCCTAGGGCTTTATGTTGCTATCCTAACATGCTTTGTCCCTTCATATGGGCCAATTACCACCAATGTCATCAGGTGAAGTGCAACAGAATATTACTGCGACCGTCTCAGCCCTGCTGTACCGTCGAGCGACAGAACATCTTACCAAGAGGATATCACACTGCGCTGAGTGGTACCGACATCAAAAGTGCAAGCCTTACAGAACTATAATATGATTGTCACAGTATTCACAAATGAAGCTACTGCGCCCGGGACCACAACCGACGCGCCATCATATATGGCAATGACGATAAGTAAGCAAAGTCATTATCATAAAGCTACTGCGTCCGAGGTAGCCGACGCGTCATCAGATGTGGCGATGACGAGAAGTGCACAAAGACCACACACCGAAAAGTGAATGTGTTTAAGTTTTAGCAGGAATTTTCTGTGTTAAACCCGTTTCCGGGCAGTAGGTTTATTTATATACCTCATACATAGATTGTCATTCACTGATTGGTCAAAACTATATCACATGTCAAGGAGCATTTCGATCTATCAAGTATCATTACGTCAGAGGGTTTGATAGCTACTATCAAACCCCGGGATAGGACCCCTAACCCCTCCCGCGACTTAGTTGCGCACACACATTTGTTGAGATGCTAGGCTACCGCAATCGTGAGGTTACGCGCAGCGCGTAGGAATTCAATATTATATACCTCATACATAGATTGTCATTCACTGATTGGTCAAAACTATATCACATGTCAAGGAGCATTTCGATCTATCAAGTATCATTACGTCAGAGGGTTTGATAGCTACTATCAAACCCTGGGAGAGGGCCCTGACCCTCTGCGACTTAATTGCGCACACACATTTTTGGAGTTGCTAGGCTACCGCAATCGCGCGGTTACGCGCAGCGCGTAGGAATTCAATACTCTTGCTTGCCTTGGACTTGATGTTGGATTTTTCTTCTTCTGGTGAGTAAATTCCTCTTGATCTCGTTTTCTGTTTTTTAGAGCTAGATCTAGACCTACAGCTAGACCTAATCATGAATCAATAAAAAGGATGAGGTATATAAAACAAATATGGACTGCTCTGTAATCGGATGATGGTGGGAACTAACACTCCCTCGGTGGTGTTCACACCGGCTCTTCTTTAGAAGGGCCGGTGTGAACACCACCTTGGGAGTGATAGTTCCCACCATCATCCTCATGAGCAGTCAATATTTGTATACTATTCACTCCTCGTTGAAACTTGCACACAGGCTTGGGAGTACGCTAGTGGGCTCTTCTTTCCTCTCATACAAAGCACTTTAAAATCGGTAAAAAGGTATACAAGAGCGATAACGACTTGATTACCTTCCACTTTTTCTTGATGATAATAAGCTAACATGAGATTTACATTACAATAACGCTGACCTTTTACTAGAGTTCGACATGTTTGTTGTGCCTGAAATGCAAATACAGGAGGTACGCGATTAAAAAAAAAATAACCGCTTTCGCGTCGCCATTGTCTGAAAATTCTGGATACGCTGCAGGTCATGAAGGAGGCGCCGCGGGATCGAGCTAGGTAATCGGGATCGGTACTTTAGCTGCGGGGGAATAGGACACTTAGGTGGGAGTGCCCACTAGCAAAATATGATGCATGACAAAAACGAGCCGCTTTCATTAACACCACTAAGGAGGAAAACCCCAGTGGGTCGAAGAATGTGGCCATCCCCTGCCCCGAGTTGAAAGAGGCCTACCATTGACCGGGTCCTCACGGGACCAGAAGGTTCCCCAGGGGACCTTAGAATTCCCACAAAGGTGGGACGAGGCCACCACTGTGGGGAGTCCTATGGTGGGGGCATTCGCTCAGGATATTGAGGGAAGTCAACGCCTCTGATCTCCCCAGCAATCTGCCAGATGTCGAGTTTCTGGACCCGATATCGGATAGTGCCAAAGATCGGAAACGGGATTGAGGGAAAACGAGGCTGATTTACGGCTTCGGTCGATTTTCATTACCAGTGTCCCTATA
This sequence comes from Strongylocentrotus droebachiensis, assembly GCA_035222895.1. Classification (NCBI taxonomy): domain Eukaryota; kingdom Metazoa; phylum Echinodermata; class Echinoidea; order Camarodonta; family Strongylocentrotidae; genus Strongylocentrotus; species Strongylocentrotus droebachiensis. The sequence continues at coordinate 140,037 of JAVYIG010002752.1, forward strand.
TGTAGTGATAGGGGTATCCCCTTAACGCGTTGGTTTATATTTGGCAGCGGAGGTGTCTATCATCTCGGATCGGATGTTGAAACAGCAGTTCAAAAGCTGCTGGACGTCGTACTTCAAGTGGCAGGTGGGGACAGGCTTTTAAAGGAAATAGTAGTCGGACCGCTAATTATCGAGCTATGGAAGCAGAATTCTACTTGGAATTGTATGCTGCAGCTTTCGCAGGCGACATGCTCTTGGGGATAGATTTCCTCAGCCAACTCAGGGCGACAATCCATCTAAATAATCCCAGGTTTAACTTAGGGGAGGAGGATATTCCTCTTAGGTATGGGAATTTTCCCGGGGGGGGGGGGGGAGGGTGGCAAGGGTTCATGTACATAACAGGACAATAGTTCAACCAATTGCTGTAAAGACGATCACCGGGGTCGTTGATCAACTATTTTTTATTTTTTTCTTAAATGAGAATGAGGATGCGGGCTGGGTTAACTGCCTGCATGTGTACCTCCGAGGAAAAATGGCTCATCTGCCGGCTTTCCAGGGAAGTGCTTCTTGAAAGCATCAGGTGCAGCGTCTTGTTCCCAAGCAGGAGGACAAGAAGGGGGAACAAACCATGGACACGGGGTCCCGTCTTCTGTGCCAGCAGGCAGCCATCCTCGAACAGTCTGGGAGATTCCTTATAAATGCTCGGGGAAGATTCACCTTCGCGATTGCAAGCCAGCACCACACAGTGCCGAGGTGTCGTGGCGGGAAATGCCATCTCTCACTAGGTCTGCGAGTTTTCGGTTGCGACCGAGGACCAAGCTGCGTCAGCATGTGTACGTACACAAGCGACAGTGCAGGGGACAATCTAAGTCCTTGGCACCTCTGCCAGGTATTAATGCAGCGTACTGAATCTTCGCGCTTTCCTACCAAAGAGCCATCTGTTTGAAAAGCCTTTGCCACCACTACATCCATATATTTCATCGTTCGTTCGTGTTTCCTTGGATCAAGATAGTTATGTAAAGTTCCTTAACTAAAAAGTTCTTCCATCCATCGCTCGATTGCTGCAATGGCCGTTTCATTAACAAGGGCCAGGTCTTCATCTGTGCATCCCGTTCCGCCGCTCTGCAAGATGTGGTCCATCGTCTGAGTCTCTGGTTCTGGTTCTGGTTCTGGATTTTACTCCGACAAAGCGGGATCCCGCATCCCGTCAGAGGGCTGACCTGGGGGTTGACCTGGTGGAATTATTTCCGATTGGTGTTTGTGAAAAAATCGCAGAGCCTTTTCTTAAAAATGTCTATGTTTGGGGCGTCTAGGATGTCATGAGGTAGGTCGTTCCAATATTTAACAGTCCATGGGAAGAAGCTATTTGAGTAAATTGTTGAGTTGGTTCTAGGTCTCTGGAAGGATGATTGGTGTGTGCGTCTAAGTTGGCGAGATGGTCTGGTTAAGTAGGGGTTCCAGTCAACGTTTACGAGGTTTGCGTTGATTTTGTACATCATATTGAGTCGGGCAATCTTACGTCTGGTCTCGAGGTCAGTCCACTGGAGAGAGGTTATCATGGCTGTTACGCTGGATTCTCTTGAGTAGTCGGTGAGGCACATTCTTGCAGCAGCTCTTTGGACCATGTCAAGCTGATGTTTTTCTTGTTGTGTGCTAGGGTAACATGCAGTCGTGCCGTACTCTAGTTTGGGTTGTACAAGTGATAGATAAAGTCGTGATTTGACGTCAACAGTACATGCTTTGAAGTTGCGTCGGATGACTCCCAGTACCTTCTTAGAGCTCTTGGTGATGTTGTTAATGTGAGAGTTCCATTTTAGATCGCTGCTGAAGGTGATGCCTAAGTAGGGGTGGCTTGAAGTCACCTGTAGAGTGTTGTTACATAGTTTATAGGGGGTAATGTTTGGAGATTTCTTTGATGTGAAATGCATGGTAAAGCATTTGTCCGTGTTAAAAGCCATCTGCCAGTCGGAGCCCCATTTGGAGAGGGCGTCGAGATCCTTTGGAAGAGTTTGGGGGGTCCATTTCCGAATTTATTTCCCGGTAGATTAATGCATCGTCAGCGAATAAACGTATCTTGGTACCTTTGGAGATACAGTCAGGCATGTTGTTAATGTAGATTAAGAAGCACAGAGGGCCCATGACAGTACCCTGGGGACACTTGATGTAACCTCTGCGGCTGAAGACAGTTTCCCATCAAGTGTTACTCGTTGTTTTCTTTGTGTTAGAAAGGTTTTAATCCAGCCAAGTTCTTTTCCTCTTATCCCGTAGTGGTGGAGCTTCTTGAGTAGTCGTGTATGCGGAACGCGATCAAACGCTTTTGAGAAGTCCAATAGAACAGCATCGACTTGATTATTTATATCAAAGTATTTTGCGATGTCACTGATTGTAGATACTAGATGAGTATCACACCCCCTTCTTTTACGAAAGCCGTGTTGAGAGTCCACAAAAATATCAAGTCGATTTAAATGTGACAAAATATTGCTAGTAAGGATATGTTCAAAGATCTTACGGCAGATTGAGGTTAGTGCGATCGGTCTATAGTTGCCGGGTGAGTTTTTGTTGCCCTTTTTGAAGATAGGTGTGATGTGGGACATTAGCCAGTCAGACGGTAGATCACCTGAGTTAAGGCTTTGGTTAAAGATTGCTGATAAAATGGGAGCCAGCTCATTGGCACACTCTTTGAGAAATCTAGCTGGCAATTGATCAGGTCCAGATGCTTTATTGGGTTTTAAGTCGGACAGAAGCTTTTTCACACCTTCTGGTGTGATTGTGATGGAAGGCATTTCCTGATGGGGATCTCCAGACATATCAGGGATATTTTCAAGGTCCTCTTGTGTATAGACTGATTTGAAGTAGCTATTCAAAATTTCTGCTTTTTCTTGGCTGTCGTCAGTTGTATTCCCGTCGTGGAGGGACACCTCCGTTGTCAATACGTTTTGATTTAACATTTTTCCAAAATTGTATGGTGTTTTGGTGCAAGTTTCCAGACATAGTGTTTTTAATATAGTCGCCTTGAGCATGTCGAAGCTCTTTTTTGTAGTTAGTTCTGTGGGCTTTGAAGGCTAGTTCGGCGCTTTCAAGTTGGGTCCTTTTTTGTTTGTTATACAGTTTCTAACGTTTGCGTCTCATTTGTCTAATCCTGCCATTGAACCAGGGTAAGTTGTATCTGCTTGAAGTCATCTTTGTGGGGATATGCTTGTTCATCAAAGTCGTAATGTGCTCAGTGAGGTTAATCCAATTTTCTTGAACAGATTTTTGGTTTAAGTAAACAATCGTGGTTTTCCCAAAGGAAACTAAGCTTTCACGCACAGATATAAAATCTCCTTTTGTGTACTGGAAGATCTTTCGCTTCGGTGGGAGCTTTCTACGTGGTTTTACATCACATAAGATTTCAACTACTTCTTGATCACCCAACTTTGGTAGAGTTCTCACATGAGTCACAGGAATGGGGTTGGTAGTGAAAAATAAGTCAAAGGTCTTGTCGCGACGTGTGGGGATTATGACCGTCTGAGTAAGGTGAAATTTGGTGCTGATGTCCAAAAGAAGATGACACTGGGTAGAAATATTGCTACCAGGTGTCTCTCCGCAGTCGCAGAGAGTATCCCCTTCATGGGCATAGCCCCATCTTGCTAAATTGACCTTACACCGCCCCATTCTCGTCCGCATTCGATTTAGGCATTGCCACTCCGGCCACTTCAGGTTAAGTCCTTTGATGAGTACGGGCTTGGCTGATGGTGGAGGATTCTGTTCAGGTGGTGGGACAGAATCAAGGAAGCTGTGTCGGGATATAAGTCGTATGTGGGGTTGTAAGTATCCGCATATATAGCATTTGTCTGTCACCTGTCGCCTGCTTCATCCGTTCATTTAGGCAGGTGTTAGTGCGCCTTTGGATAGGAGATCCAATGCCAGCGAGGTGATATATCTTCTCAACTTTTGTTGGTTCAGGCAGCCTGTTATCTTTCGGTATGTGTTGAGTGTGGTGTCAAGCTTTTTCACATGGACTGATCTGCTCCAAACTGGGCAAGCATATTATGCGGATGACATGCAGAGGGAACAGCTGCAGTTTGAACAGTTTTGGGGTCAGCGCCATAGAGTGAGGATGCCAGCTTCCTGATGATGGCATTTCGAGATTCTACTGTGCCTATTGTCTTCTCGATGTGTTTCTTAAAGGAAAGGTGCGATCGACTTTTACACCTAGATACACTGGATGCTCGCAGTGGTTTCGCTGCACATTGTTCCACTTTAGCTTCAGTTCTCTCTTTGCCTCCCTGTTCTTCAAGTGGAAAACACACACCTGAGTCTTGGATGGGTTTGCCCGTAGGTAGTTTGCTCTGTAGTATTCCGAAAGGCTTGCGAGCGCTGTGTTGAGATGAAGTTCAACAGCTTTGAAGGTACTATGCTGGGCTGTGATGCAGCTGTCATCTACATAGATGAAGTTTCGAGTGTTCTCTGTTGAAGGGATGTCAGCAGTGTAGATGCTGTATAGTGTTGGCGCCAGGACGCCACCCTGGGGAAGACCGTTTTTCTGTTTCCGCCATCTGCTCTTCTGCCCATCAAGTTCGACAAAGAAGCGTCTGTTCTGTATCATCTTCTGGATGAATCTGGTGAGTTTGAGGACATTTGTGATGTCATGAAGTTTTGTCTGTAGCGTTTGGTGATTGACAGTGTCATAAGCCGCAGATAAATCCACAAACACTGCACCTGTGATGAGGTTGTTCTGAAAACCGTCTTCGATGTGTTGGGTCAGGTTGAGAAGTTGTCCCGTGGTGGATTTTCCTGGTCGGAAACCTGCCTGCTCACAGTTTAGTTGGCTGTCAACGTGAGCTCTTATTCTGTTGAGAATAAGGCGTTCAAGCAGCTTGTATGTTTGGCACAGGAGCGAGATCGGTCGAAAATTCTTGGCTTCGTTCGAGTCCTTTCCTGGCTTGAGGATAGCGACGACTTTGGTTCGGAGCCACTGTTTTGGGACACAGGTGTTCTCGATGCAGTTGTTAAACATGTCTAACGGCCATTTCTGTGCTACAGAGCCCATGTGTTTGATCTGCTCCGATCTGATGTCAGCGATGCCTGCCGCCTTGTTGACCTGTAGCGTGGAAATACCTTTCTGTAGTTCTTCTTCAGAAAAAGGTCTTGTAAAAAGAGACATGTTCTGGTCACCTCCAGGTAGTTTGTGCCTGTGTGAATTGGTCGTCTTGGGGGCCTTTCCATTTTTCAACAGCTGATTTACTACTTGGTCTGCCGTAACGTTATAATGCTGTTTAGCTTTGGCGCTGTCAATTCCGAGCTTGCGTATGGTGGCCCACGCTTTCCTGCTGCTGTGTCTTAGGTCTGTCGTTTCAATCATTTGCTGCCGCATCTGCCTATGTCGTTGAGATATCCTTGATATGAGCTCTTCTCCAAGGTTGATGGTGTCCTCTGAGAAGGGATCTGTGTCGTAGGCTGTGGTGTAGTTTGCCAGAAGGTGACATGATTCCTCATCGATGCCTGGAATGTATGTCGTGCTGCAGCCTCTAGGGATATGTCAACGTGACACCTTCTTGACTATATCTATGAAGGATTCATAGTTCTTTGGATCCGCAGGGAGATGTGTTAGGTCATGATCAAGGTGTTCGGTGAAAGCAGGCCAGTATGCCTTAGCAAAGTTGAACCTACGCTTGAACAGGGTCTTGTTTGGTGTGATAACTGCAGTTAGTTGAATGCCGATGGGTCGGTGTTGGGATCTTGGAATCGGCTCAGCTACAAACTTACGACTATATTATTTCATGACGGAAGTAAACGGGACCACACCTACATTTCGAACACTCAGACACCTTGTATGACATATGAAGACGGGCCCTGGTCTCCTACCTAAGCGGGGTGAGGGAGAAGGATGGGGACGCAGTCAGAGATCCTGGGTACCCAGTAAATGTAATCAGATGCAACGTCTTCTTTTGGGTACACTAAAAGAGAAATACAGTTGACATTGGATTGAGGAGAACACCCCCCCCCCCCCCACACACACAAACACGCTGTTTGTAGCCCTGTGCACATTGAGCGTTATTTTTCTCCCAAGTTAGGGGAGGTGGGAGGATGCATTGTAGAAGGGGAAAGGAGAGAAGAGGGATGGCGGGAAAGGTGGAGAGGAAAGGGGAAGTAATGTTATCCAACGCACTTCAAGCGTTGTCTGGGGATATCAGCATTTTATTTTTGCTTTCTTCCAAGTAATGCGTGTTACCGTGCACTTTAGTTTGTATATTGTGGCAAATTATTTTGCTTTTCTTTCTTTTGCCTTTCTTTCTTAAATGCGCTTCTATCTTTTTTGTTCTCAATTCAAGTTCCATCCAGGGCACCCGCCCCATCTGCCTCGAGATACGTCACTGACTGGGAAAACCCGAAAGTCACCGCGCAACCTGCTCGGTTAACGAACAATACACAGGGTGCATTTATCGTGCCTTGCCACTCGGAATCAGCGTTTCCATATGTACATAACAAACCCCACTATACGAACGTGATTTTCGGGATGTGCTTTAATTGCGCCGTTTGACCCGTGAAGCAGATTAGCATGGGAAGGTCCGAATTGTATGTGGGGTTCAAAACTGTTTTCAGTTTATCATGTCTCTGAAACGTGATTCGGGCTGTATGTCTCATTCAAAACGCATTTATTTTTTTGGCGTTACAATATGCCCTTATCTAAAGTTGTCGGAAAAGGCTTTGCGTTTATCGCCTTATAAATTTGCTTGAGAGACATTTGAAAACGCTGATTCTAAGCAAATAATTGGACGATAAACGCACCCAAAGACATGCGTACACTCAAAAAGAAATACAGTTGACATTGGATAGGGGTAAAAAATCCACACAAAGACACAAACACTTGAACAATCACATTGGACTTTAACAATCCAATGTAAAGAAGAGCTCTATGTAGCACTGTGCACATTAAGCGTTATCCCACTTCATGTGGCGTAGCGGTAATTAAGTCATGGGGGGGGGGGGTGGAGAGACTCGCAGACGTGATTACACACTCCCCTTTGATTAAAATGGACGAGTCCTACGTTTCCATAGCGATATGCTAGTGCATTGGGACACAAACACTTGAACAATCACAATGGACTTGAAAAATCGATTGTGAACAAAGAAAGCTCTATGTACATAGCTATTACACCGCGGGAAATGAGGTTCACACATCTCACTCGTTATCGTGCGCTCTGCTTGCCATTAGGGACTTTTAGATTCACACGAAGACAATAGGTCTATGCTACGATCGACGGCCTTTTGATGCACTGCCTTGAATAGACGTCACACGTATCAGTCCACTCAAATCTAAAAGTCCCTATTCTCGATTTGGTTGCAGCTATGAGTTCTCTTTAGACAACCTGGACTTTGGACCTTCCAGCCACAGACACAAACCCTTAAACAATCACATTGGACTTTGACAATCATTTGCAGAGAAAGAAGGCTCGTTGTAGCCCTGTGAACATTGAACACTATCCCGCTTCCAGAGGAGTAGCGGAGGTACAGTGACTGTCATTGGGGGGGGGGGGGGGTCGCAGACTCGCAGACTTCCTTAAACACTCCTACGTTCCATGGCGATATGTTCTAGTGCATTCCAACGTATGTCGTGATCGTGAAAAGTGCGCATGATATGGCTCCTGATCTTTTGCACGAATATTGGCCTAAGGGAGGGGGAAAGGGCAGAGCTAGCCAAAGACACAGAGTCCTCGCCTCCTTTGTAATAGTTGGCGGGCCTCCTTCAACTGTCCGGGAGATGCCGGGAAAGACCAGAGGGTAAATTCAGTTTCCCGTGTTCGAGCCAACGCGGCAGATCGCGGAAAACAAGGCAAGAGAGCTCCTGAATGGACCCTCTCGGTCGGAAGTGCCATCTGTCCCGCAACGAGGCAACTCCAAGGCAAGGGTGGTAATGGGGGGGGGGGGGGGGGGGGGGTGGGGCCATATCTACATGTTTGAAAATAAGATACCTTGTAACAAATTAGAAGCCCTAGTTTTCACCTCACCTACAAACAATAAAGCAACGATCACAAAGGTCTTCAAATAGATCATGATGAACACATCCAAGTAGTCAAGCTTGAGCATATATCCTTATTCAACTGCAATCCTTTAGGAACAAATGTTAACCTAACGCAGTACCCAACGTTGTCTGGTAAAATCTTGAGTCAGCCTTCTCTTTGTGCTATCTTATAAGCAATGCGTGTTGCCTTGCACGTTTCTTTTTATATTTGGGCGGATTTTTTTGCCTTTCTTTCTTAAATGCGCTTCTATCTTTTTTGTTCTCAATTCAAGTTCCATCCAGGGCACCCGCACCATCTGCCTCGAGATACGTCACTGACTGGGAAAACCCGAAGGTCACCGCGCAACCTGCTCGGTTAACGAACAATACACAGCCGTGCGTACACTAAAAAAGAAATACAGTTGACATTGGATAGGGGGAAATCCACACACAGACACAATCAAATGGACTTGAATAATAATTTGTGAACAAAAATCTCTTTGTAGCCCTGTACACTTAATGCGTTATCTCGCTTCCAGTGGCGTTGCCGGGATACAGTATTTGGAGGGGGGGGGGGGGAGAGACTCGCAGACTTTCCTAATCACTCCCCTTGTATTTAAATGGACGAGTCCTACGTTTCCATGGCCATATGATAGTGCATTGGGACACAAACACTTGAACAATCACAATGGACTTGAAAAAAATCGATTGTAAACAAAGAAAGCTCTATGTACATAGCTATTACACCGCGGGAAATGAGGTTCACACATCTCATTCGTTATCGTGCGCTCTGCTTGCCATTAGGGACTTTTAGATTCACATGAAGACAATAGGTCTATGCTACGATCGACGGCCTTTTGATGCACTGCCTTGAATAGACGTCACACGTATCAGTCCACTCAAATCTAAAAGTCCCTATTCTCGATTTGGTTGCAGCTATGAGTTCTCTTTAGACAACCTGGACTTTGGACCTTCCAGCCACAGACACAAACCCTTGAACAATCACATTGGACTTTGACAATCATTTGCAGAGAAAGAAGGCTCGTTGTAGCCCTGTGAACATTGAACACTATCCCGCTTCCAGAGGAGTAGCGGAGGTACAGTGACTGTCATTGGGGGGGGGGGGGGGAGGGGGTCGCAGACTCGCAGACTTCCTTAAACACTCCTACGTTCCATGGCGATATGTTCTAGTGCATTCCAACGTATGTCGTGATCGTGAAAAGTGCGCATGATATGGCTTCTGATCTTTTGCACGAATATTGGCCTAAGGGAGGGGGAAGGGCAGAGCTAGCCAAAGACACAGAGTCCTCGCCTCCTTTGTAATAGTTGGCGGGCCTCCTTCAACTGTCCGGGAGATGCCGGAAAAGACCAGAGGGTAAATTCAGTTTCCCGTGTTCGAGCCAACGCGGCAGATCGCGGAAAACAAGGCAAGAGAGCTCCTGAATGGACCCTCTCGGTCGGAATTGCCATCTGTCCCGCAACGAGGCAACTCCAAGGCAAGGGTGGTAATGGGGGGGGGGGGGGGGTGGGCCATATCTACATGTTTGAAAATAAGATACCTTGTAACAAATTAGAAGCCCTAGTTTTCACCTCACCTACAAACAATAAAGCAACGATCACAAAGGTCTTCAAATAGATCATGATGAACACATCCAAGTAGTCAAGCTTGAGCATATATCCTTATTCAACTGCAATCCTTTAGGAACAAATGTTAACCTAACGCAGTACCCAACGTTGTCTGGTAAAATCTTGAGTCAGCCTTCTCTTTGTGCTATCTTATAAGCAATGCGTGTTGCCTTGCACGTTTCTTTTTATATTTGGGCGGATTTTTTTGCCTTTCTTTCTTAAATGCGCTTCTATCTTTTTTGTTCTCAATTCAAGTTCCATCCAGGGCACCCGCACCATCTGCCTCGAGATACGTCACTGACTGGGAAAACCCGAAGGTCACCGCGCAACCTGCTCGGTTAACGAACAATACACAGCCGTGCGTACACTAAAAAAGAAATACAGTTGACATTGGATAGGGGGAAATCCACACACAGACACAATCAAATGGACTTGAATAATAATTTGTGAACAAAAATCTCTTTGTAGCCCTGTACACTTAATGCGTTATCCCGCTTCCAGTGGCGTTGCCGGGATACAGTATTTGGAGGGGGGGGGGGGGGGGGAGAGACTCGCAGACTTTCCTAATCACTCCCCTTGTATTTAAATGGACGAGTCCTACGTTTCCATGGCCATATGATAGTGCATTGGGACACAAACACTTGAACAATCACAATGGACTTGAAAAAATCGATTGTAAACAAAGAAAGCTCTATGTACATAGCTATTACACCGCGGGAAATGAGGTTCACACATCTCATTCGTTATCGTGCGCTCTGCTTGCCATTAGGGACTTTTAGATTCACATGAAGACAATAGGTCTATGCTACGATCGACGGCCTTTTGATGCACTGCCTTGAATAGACGTCACACGTATCAGTCCACTCAAATCTAAAAGTCCCTATTCTCGATTTGGTTGCAGCTATGAGTTCTCTTTAGACAACCTGGACTTTGGACCTTCCAGCCACAGACACAAACCCTTGAACAATCACATTGGACTTTGACAATCATTTGCAGAGAAAGAAGGCTCGTTGTAGCCCTGTGAACATTGAACACTATCCCGCTTCCAGAGGAGTAGCGGAGGTACAGTGACTGTCATTGGGGGGGGGGGGGGTCGCAGACTCGCAGACTTCCTTAAACACTCCTACGTTCCATGGCGATATGTTCTAGTGCATTCCAACGTATGTCGTGATCGTGAAAAGTGCGCATGATATGGCTTCTGATCTTTTGCACGAATATTGGCCTAAGGGAGGGGGGAAGGGCAGAGCTAGCCAAAGACACAGAGTCCTCGCCTTCTTTGTAATAGTTGGCGGGCCTCCTTCAACTGTCCGGGAGATGCCGGGAAAGACCAGAGGGTAAATTCAGTTTCCCGTGTTCGAGCCAACGCGGCAGATCGCGGAAAACAAGGCAAGAGAGCTCCTGAATGGACCCACTCGGTCGGAAGTGCCATCTGTCCCGCAACGAGGCAACTCCAAGGCAAGGGTGGTAATGGGGGGGGGGGGGGGGGTGGGCCATATCTACATGTTTGAAAATAAGATACCTTGTAACAAATTAGAAGCCCTAGTTTTCACCTCACCTACAAACAATAAAGCAACGATCACAAAGGTCTTCAAATAGATCATGATGAACACATCCAAGTAGTCAAGCTTGAGCATATATCCTTATTCAACTGCAATCCTTTAGGAACAAATGTTAACCTAACGCAGTACCCAACGTTGTCTGGTAAAATCTTGAGTCAGCCTTCTCTTTGTGCTATCTTATAAGCAATGCGTGTTGCCTTGCACGTTTCTTTTTATATTTGGGCGGATTTTTTTGCCTTTCTTTCTTAAATGCGCTTCTATCTTTTTTGTTCTCAATTCAAGTTCCATCCAGGGCACCCGCACCATCTGCCTCGAGATACGTCACTGACTGGGAAAACCCGAAGGTCACCGCGCAACCTGCTCGGTTAACGAACAATACACAGCCGTGCGTACACTAAAAAAGAAATACAGTTGACATTGGATAGGGGGAAATCCACACACAGACACAATCAAATGGACTTGAATAATAATTTGTGAACAAAAATCTCTTTGTAGCCCTGTACACTTAATGCGTTATCCCGCTTCCAGTGGCGTTGCCGGGATACAGTATTTGGAGGGGGGGGGGGGAGAGACTCGCAGACTTTCCTAATCACTCCCCTTGTATTTAAATGGACGAGTCCTACGTTTCCATGGCCATATGATAGTGCATTGGGACACAAACACTTGAACAATCACAATGGACTTGAAAAAATCGATTGTAAACAAAGAAAGCTCTATGTACATAGCTATTACACCGCGGGAAATGAGGTTCACACATCTCATTCGTTATCGTGCGCTCTGCTTGCCATTAGGGACTTTTAGATTCACATGAAGACAATAGGTCTATGCTACGATCGACGGCCTTTTGATGCACTGCCTTGAATAGACGTCACACGTATCAGTCCACTCAAATCTAAAAGTCCCTATTCTCGATTTGGTTGCAGCTATGAGTTCTCTTTAGACAACCTGGACTTTGGACCTTCCAGCCACAGACACAAACCCTTGAACAATCACATTGGACTTTGACAATCATTTGCAGAGAAAGAAGGCTCGTTGTAGCCCTGTGAACATTGAACACTATCCCGCTTCCAGAGGAGTAGCGGAGGTACAGTGACTGTCATTGGGGGGGGGGGGGTCGCAGACTCGCAGACTTCCTTAAACACTCCTACGTTCCATGGCGATATGTTCTAGTGCATTCCAACGTATGTCGTGATCGTGAAAAGTGCGCATGATATGGCTTCTGATCTTTTGCACGAATATTGGCCTAAGGGAGGGGGGAAGGGCAGAGCTAGCCAAAGACACAGAGTCCTCGCCTTCTTTGTAATAGTTGGCGGGCCTCCTTCAACTGTCCGGGAGATGCCGGGAAAGACCAGAGGGTAAATTCAGTTTCCCGTGTTCGAGCCAACGCGGCAGATCGCGGAAAACAAGGCAAGAGAGCTCCTGAATGGACCCACTCGGTCGGAAGTGCCATCTGTCCCGCAACGAGGCAACTCCAAGGCAAGGGTGGTAATGGGGGGGGGGGGGGGGTGGGCCATATCTACATGTTTGAAAATAAGATACCTTGTAACAAATTAGAAGCCCTAGTTTTCACCTCACCTACAAACAATAAAGCAACGATCACAAAGGTCTTCAAATAGATCATGATGAACACATCCAAGTAGTCAAGCTTGAGCATATATCCTTATTCAACTGCAATCCTTTAGGAACAAATGTTAACCTAACGCAGTACCCAAAGTTGTCTGGTAAAATCTTGAGTCAGCCTTCTCTTTGTGCTATCTTATAAGCAATGCGTGTTGCCTTGCACGTTTCTTTTTATATTTGGGCGGATTTTTTTGCCTTTCTTTCTTAAATGCGCTTCTATCTTTTTTGTTCTCAATTCAAGTTACATCCAGGGCACCCGCCCCATCTGCCTCGAGATACGTCACTGACTGGGAAAACCCGAAGGTCACCGCGCAACCTGCTCGGTTAACGAACAATACACAGCCGTGCGTACACTAAAAAAGAAATACAGTTGACATTGGATAGGGGGAAATCCACACACAGACACAATCAAATGGACTTGAATAATAATTTGTGAACAAAAATCTCTTTGTAGCCCTGTACACTTAATGCGTTATCCCGCTTCCAGTGGCGTTGCCGGGATACAGTATTTGGAGGGGGGGGGGGAGAGACTCGCAGACTTTCCTAATCACTCCCCTTGTATTTAAATGGACGAGTCCTACGTTTCCATGGCCATATGATAGTGCATTGGGACACAAACACTTGAACAATCACAATGGACTTGAAAAAATCGATTGTAAACAAAGAAAGCTCTATGTACATAGCTATTACACCGCGGGAAATGAGGTTCACACATCTCATTCGTTATCGTGCGCTCTGCTTGCCATTAGGGACTTTTAGATTCACATGAAGACAATAGGTCTATGCTACGATCGACGGCCTTTTGATGCACTGCCTTGAATAGACGTCACACGTATCAGTCCACTCAAATCTAAAAGTCCCTATTCTCGATTTGGTTGCAGCTATGAGTTCTCTTTAGACAACCTGGACTTTGGACCTTCCAGCCACAGACACAAACCCTTGAACAATCACATTGGACTTTGACAATCATTTGCAGAGAAAGAAGGCTCGTTGTAGCCCTGTGAACATTGAACACTATCCCGCTTCCAGAGGAGTAGCGGAGGTACAGTGACTGTCATTGGGGGGGGGGGGGGGGTCGCAGACTCGCAGACTTCCTTAAACACTCCTACGTTCCATGGCGATATGTTCTAGTGCATTCCAACGTATGTCGTGATCGTGAAAAGTGCGCATGATATGGCTTCTGATCTTTTGCACGAATATTGGCCTAAGGGAGGGGGGAAGGGCAGAGCTAGCCAAAGACACAGAGTCCTCGCCTCCTTTGTAATAGTTGGCGGGCCTCCTTCAACTGTCCGGGAGATGCCGGGAAAGACCAGAGGGTAAATTCAGTTTCCCGTGTTCGAGCCAACGCGGCAGATCGCGGAAAACAAGGCAAGAGAGCTCCTGAATGGACCCACTCGGTCGGAAGTGCCATCTGTCCCGCAACGAGGCAACTCCAAGGCAAGGGTGGTAATGGGGGGGGGGGGGGGGTGGGCCATATCTACATGTTTGAAAATAAGATACCTTGTAACAAATTAGAAGCCCTAGTTTTCACCTCACCTACAAACAATAAAGCAACGATCACAAAGGTCTTCAAATAGATCATGATGAACACATCCAAGTAGTCAAGCTTGAGCATATATCCTTATTCAACTGCAATCCTTTAGGAACAAATGTTAACCTAACGCAGTACCCAAAGTTGTCTGGTAAAATCTTGAGTCAGCCTTCTCTTTGTGCTATCTTATAAGCAATGCGTGTTGCCTTGCACGTTTCTTTTTATATTTGGGCGGATTTTTTTGCCTTTCTTTCTTAAATGCGCTTCTATCTTTTTTGTTCTCAATTCAAGTTACATCCAGGGCACCCGCCCCATCTGCCTCGAGATACGTCACTGACTGGGAAAACCCGAAGGTCACCGCGCAACCTGCTCGGTTAACGAACAATACACAGCCGTGCGTACACTAAAAAAGAAATACAGTTGACATTGGATAGGGGGAAATCCACACACAGACACAATCAAATGGACTTGAATAATAATTTGTGAACAAAAATCTCTTTGTAGCCCTGTACACTTAATGCGTTATCCCGCTTCCAGTGGCGTTGCCGGGATACAGTATTTGGAGGGGGGGGGGAAGAGACTCGCAGACTTTCCTAATCACTCCCCTTGTATTTAAATGGACGAGTCCTACGTTTCCATGGCCATATGATAGTGCATTGGGACACAAACACTTGAACAATCACAATGGACTTGAAAAAATCGATTGTAAACAAAGAAAGCTCTATGTACATAGCTATTACACCGCGGGAAATGAGGTTTACACATCTCATTCGTTATCGTGCGCTCTGCTTGCCATTAGGGACTTTTAGATTCACATGAAGACAATAGGTCTATGCTACGATCGATGTCCTTTTGATGCACTGCCTTGAATAGACGTCACACGTATCACTCCACTCAAATCTAAAAGTCCCTATTCTCGATTTGGTTGCAGCTATGAGTTCTCTTTAGACAACCTGGACTTTGGACCTTCCAGCCCCAGACACAAACCCTTGAACAATCACATTGGACTTTGACAATCATTTGCAGAGAAAGAAGGCTCGTTGTAGCCCTGTGAACATTGAACACTATCCCGCTTCCAGAGGAGTAGCGGAGGTACAGTGACTGTCATTGGAGGGGGGGGGGGGGTCGCAGACTCGCAGACTTCCTTAAACACTCCTACGTTCCATGGCGATATGTTCTAGTGCATTCCAACGTATGTCGTGATCGTGAAAAGTGCGCATGATATGGCTTCTGATCTGTTGCACGAATATTGGCCTAAGGGAGGGGGGAAGGGCAGAGCTAGCCAAAGACACAGAGTCCTCGCCTCCTTTGTAATAGTTGGCGGGCCTCCTTCAACTGTCCGGGAGATGCCGGGAAAGACCAGAGGGTAAATTCAGTTTCCCGTGTTCGAGCCAACGCGGCAGATCGCGGAAAACAAGGCAAGAGAGCTCCTGAATGGACCCTCTCGGTCGGAAGTGCCATCTGTCTCGCAACGAGGCAACTCCAAGGCAAGGGTGGTAATGGGGGGGGGGGGGGTGGGCCATATCTACATGTTTGAAAATAAGATACCTTGTAACAAATTAGAAGCCCTAGTTTTCACCTTACCTACAAACAATAAAGCAACGATCACAAAGGTCTTCAAATAGATCATGATGAACACATCCAAGTAGTCAAGCTTGAGCCTATATCCTTATTTAACTGCATTCCTTTAGGAAGTAATGTTAACCTAACGCAGTACCCAACGTTGTCTGGTAAAATCTTGAGTCAGCCTTCTCTTTGTGATATCTTATAAGCAATGCGTGTTGCCGTGAACGTTACTTTTTATATTTGGGCGGATTTTTTTTGCCTTTCTTTCTTAAATGCGCTTCTATCTTTTTTGTTCTCAATTCAAGTTCCATCCAGGGCACCCGCCCCATCTGCCTCGAGATACGTCACTGACTGGGAAAACCCGAAGGTCACCGCGCAACCTGCTCGGTTAACGAACAATACACAGCCGTGCGTACACTAAAAAAGAAATACAGTTGACATTGGATAGGGGGAAATCCACACACAGACACAATCAAATGGACTTGAATAATAATTTGTGAACAAAAATCTCTTTGTAGCCCTGTACACATAAAGCGTTATCCCGCTTCCAGTGGCGTTGCCGGGATACAGTATTTGGAGGGGGGGGGGGAGACTCGCAGACTTTCCTAATCACTCCTCTTGTATTTAAATGGACGAGTCCTACGTTTCCATGGCCATAATTATGATAGTGCATTGGGACACAAACACTTGAACAATCACAATGGACTTGGACAATCATTTGTTAACAAACATCTCTATGTAGCCCTCTGCATATTTAGGGTAAGGTGGAGAGGAAAGGGGAAGTAATGTTAACCAACGCAGTACAAGTACCAAGTGTTGTCTGGGAATATCTTCAGTCAGCATTACATTTTTGCTATCTTCCAAGCAATGTGTGTTACCGTGCACTTTACCTTGCGAATAGCTATTACACAGCGGGAAATGAGGTTCACGCAGTTCGCTCGTTATCGTGCGCTCTGCTGGCCTTTTTGTATTCGGTTGCAGCTATGAGTTCTATTTATACAACCTAGACTTTGAGACCTTTCACCCACGCACACGAACACTTGGACGATCACATTGGACTTTAACAATCCAATGTAAAGAAGAGGTCTATGTAGCACTGTGCACATTAAGCGTTATCCCACTTCCAGTGGCGTAGCGGTAATAAAGTCATGGGGGGGGGGGGGGTGGGGGGAGACTCGCAGACGTGCTTACACACTCCCCTTTGATTATAATGGACGAGTCCTACGTTTCCATAGCGATATGCTAGTGCATTGGGACACAAACACTTGAACAATCACAATGGACTTGAAAAAGTGTTTTTGAACAAAGAGAGCTCTATGTATATGGCTATTACTCAGCGGGTAGTGAGGTTCAAGCAGCTCGCTCGTAATCTTGCACTCTACTGGCCATTTTCGATTCGGTTGCAGCTACGAGTTCTATGTAGACAACCTGGACTTTGGACCTTTTAAAGAAAGAAAGCTCTATGTAGCCCTGTGCACATTAAGCGTTATCTCGCTTCCAGTAGCATAGCGGTAATAAAGTCATTTGGGGGGGGGGGGGGGGACTCGCAGACGTGCTTACACACTCCCCTTTGATTAGTATGGACGAGTCCTACGTTTCCATATCGATATGCTAGTGCATTGGGACACAAAAACTTGAACAATCACAATGGACCTGGATAATCTATTGTTAAGACTAATCTCTATGTAGCCCTCTGCACATTTATGGGAAGGTGGAAAGGAAAGGGGGAAGTTCTGATAACCAACGCAGTACAAGTAACAAGCGTTGTATGGGGATATCTTCAGTCAGCATTACATGTTTGCTATTTTCCAAGTAATCCGTGTTACCGTGTGCTTTACCTTGCGAATAGCTATTACACAGTGGGAAATGAGGTCCACGCAGTTCGCTCGTTTTCGTGCGCTCTGCTAGTCATTCTTTATTCGGTTGCAGCTATGAATTCTATTTAGACAACCTGGACTTTGAGACCTTTCACCCACGCACACAAACACTTGAACAATCACAATGGACTTTGACAATCGTTTGCAAAGAAAGAAGGCTCGTTGTAGCCATGTGAACATTGAACGCTTTCCCGCTTTCAGAGGCGTAGCGGGGGTACAGTGAATGGGGTTGGGGGTTGGTGCAGACTCGCAGACATCCTTAAACCCTTCTACGTTCCAAGGCGATATGCTCTAGTGCATTCCAACATATGCGGTGTTCGTGAGAAGTGCGCATGATATGGCTTCTGATCTTTTGCACGAATATTCGCCTAAAGGAGGGGGAAAGGGCAGGGCTAGCAAAAGACACAGAGTCCTCGCCTCCTTTGTAATAGTTGGCGGGCCTCCTTCAACTGTACTGGAGATGCCGGGAAAGACCAGAGGGAAAATTCAGTTTCCCGTGTTCGACCCAACGCGGCAGATCGCGGAAGTGAACAAGGCAAGAGAGCTCCTGAATGGACCCTCTTGGTCGGAAGTGCCATCTGTCCCGCAACGAGGCGAACTCCAAGGGAGGTGATGGGGGGGGGGGGATTGGGGCCATATCTACATGTTTGAAAATAAGATACCTTGTATCAAATTAGAAGCCCTAGTTTTCACCTTACCTACAAACAATAAATCCACGATCACAAAGATCTTCAAATAGAACATGATGAACACATCCAAGTAGTCAAGCTTGAGCATATATCCTTATTCAACTGCAATCCTTTAGGAAGTTATGTTAACCTAACGTTGTCTGGTAAAATCTTGAGTCAGCCTTCTCTTTGTGCTATCTTATAAGTAATGCGTGTTGCCGTGCACGTTACTTTTTATATTTGGGCGGATTTTTTTTGCCTTTCTTTCTTAAATGCGCTTCTATCTTTTTTGTTCTCAATTCAAGTTCCATCCAGGGCACCCGCCCCATCTGCCTCGAGATACGTCACTGACTGGGAAAACCCGAAGGTCACCGCGCAACCTGCTCGGTTAACGAACAATACACAGCCGTGCGTACACTAAAAAAGAAATACAGTTGACATTGGATAGGGGGAAATCCACACACAGACACAATCAAATGGACTTGAATAATAATTTGTGAACAAAAATCTCTTTGTAGCCCTGTACACATAAAGCGTTATCCCGCTTCCAGTGGCGTTGCCGGGATACAGTATTTGGAGGGGGGAGGGGGGAGACTCGCAGACTTTCTTAAACAGTCCCCTTGTATTTAAATGGACGAGTCCTACGTTTCCAAGGCGATATGATAGTGCGTTGTGACACAAACACTTGAACTATCACAATGGACTTGGACAATCATTTGTTAACAAACATACCTATGTAGCTCACTGCATATTTAGGGTAAGGCGGATAGGAAAGGGGGCGTAATGTTAACCAACGCAGTACAATTAGTAACAAGCGTTGTCTGGGGATATCTTCAGTCAGCATTTTCTTGTTGATATCTTCCAAACAATGCGTGTAACCGTGCACTTTATTCTGCGAATTGGAGAGGATTACATCGCTTTTCTCCCTTTTCTTCATCTTTCTTCATTTCGCTTCTATCTTTTTTGCGTCCGATTCGAGTCCCGCCAAAAACACCTGCCCCCTTTCCCCTCTTTCCCCGGAGATACGCCACTGACTGGAAAAATCCTGAAGAAAGTCGCTTATCCTGCTCGGTTAACATAACAGTACACATGCGCACACTAGAAGAGAAACACAGTCGACATTGGATAGGAAAAAAAAAAACGCCCACGCACACAAACACTTGTACAATCACAATGGACTTGAAAAAGTGTTTTTGAACAAAGAGAGCTCTATGTATATGGCTATTACTCATTGGGTAGTGAGGTTCAAGCAGCTCGCTCGTAATCGTGCACTCTACTAGCCATTTTCGATTCGGTTGCAGCTATGAGTTCTATGTAGACAACCTGGACTTTGGACCTTTTAAAGAAAGAAAGCTCTATGTAGCCCTGTACACATAAAGCTTAATCTCGCTTACAGTGGCATAGCGGTAATAAAGTCATTGGGGGGGGGGGGACTAGCAGACGTGCTTACACGCTCCCCTTTGATTAGAATGGACGTGTCCTACGTTTTCATGGCGATATGCTAGTGCATTGGGACACAAACACTTGAACAATCACAATTGACTTTGACAATCATTTGTTAACAAACATCTCTATGTAGCCCACTGCACATTTATGGGAAGGTGGAAAGGAAAGGGGGAAGTTCTGATAACCAACGCAGTACAAGTAACAAGCGTTGTATGGGGATATCTTCAGTCAGCATTACATGTTTGCTATTTTCCAAGCAATCCGTGTTACCGTGTGCTTTACCTTGCGAATAGCTATTACACAGTGGGAAATGAGGTCCACGCAGTTCGCTCGTTTTCGTGCGCTTTGCTAGTCATTCTCGATTTGGTTGCAGCTATGAGTTCTCTTTAGACAACCTGGACTTTGGACCTTTCACCCACAGACACAAACCCTTAAACAATCACATTGGACTTTGACAATCGTTTGCAAAGAAAGAAGGCTCGTTGTAGCCATGTGAACATTGAACGCTTTCCCGCTTTCAGAGGCGTAGCGGGGGTACAGTGAATGGGGTTGGGGGTTGGTGCAGACTCGCAGACATCCTTAAACCCTCCTACGTTCCAAGGCGATATGCTCTAGTGCATTTCAACATATGCGGTGTTCGTGAGAAGTGCGCATGATATGGCTTCTGATCTTTTGCACGAATATTCGCCTAAAGGAGGGGGAAAGGGCAGGGCTAGCAAAATACACAGAGTCCTCGCCTCCTTTGTAATAGTTGGCGGGCCTCCTTCAACTGTACTGGAGATGCCGGGAAAGACCAGAGGGAAAATTCAGTTTCCCGTGTTCGACCCAACGCGGCAGATCGCGGAAGTGAACAAGGCAAGAGAGCTCCTGAATGGACCCTCTTGGTCGGAAGTGCCATCTGTCCCGCAACGAGGCGAACTCCAAGGGAGGTGATGGGGGGGGGGGGGGATTGGGGCCATATCTACATGTTTGAAAATAAGATACCTTGTATCAAATTAGAAGCCCTAGTTTTCACCTTACCTACAAACAATAAATCCACGATCACAAAGATCTTCAAATAGAACATGATGAACACATCCAAGTAGTCAAGCTTGAGCATATATCCTTATTCAACTGCAATCCTTTAGGAAGTTATGTTAACCTAACGTTGTCTGGTAAAATCTTGAGTCAGCCTTCTCTTTGTGCTATCTTATAAGTAATGCGTGTTGCCGTGCACGTTACTTTTTATATTTGGGCGGATTTTTTTTGCCTTTCTTTCTTAAATGCGCTTCTATCTTTTTTGTTCTCAATTCAAGTTCCATCCAGGGCACCCGCCCCATCTGCCTCGAGATACGTCACTGACTGGGAAAACCCGAAGGTCACCGCGCAACCTGCTCGGTTAACGAACAATACACAGCCGTGCGTACACTAAAAAAGAAATACAGTTGACATTGGATAGGGGGAAATCCACACACAGACACAATCAAATGGACTTGAATAATAATTTGTGAACAAAAATCTCTTTGTAGCCCTGTACACATAAAGCGTTATCCCGCTTCCAGTGGCGTTGCCGGGATACAGTATTTGGAGGGGGGAGGGGGGAGACTCGCAGACTTTCTTAAACAGTCCCCTTGTATTTAAATGGACGAGTTCTACGTTTCCAAGGCGATATGATAGTGCGTTGTGACACAAACACTTGAACAATCACAATGGACTTGGACAATCATTTGTTAACAAACATATCTATGTAGCTCACTGCATATTTAGGGTAAGGCGGATAGGAAAGGGGGCGTAATGTTAACCAACGCAGTACAATTAGTAACAAGCGTTGTCTGGGGATATCTTCAGTCAGCATTTTCTTGTTGATATCTTCCAAACAATGCGTGTAACCGTGCACTTTATTCTGCGAATTGGAGAGGATTACATCGCTTTTCTCCCTTTTCTTCATCTTTCTTCATTTCGCTTCTATCTTTTTTGCGTCCGATTCAAGTCCCGCCAAAAACACCTGCCCCCTTTCCCCTCTTTCCCCGGAGATACGCCACTGACTGGAAAAATCCTGAAGAAAGTCGCTTATCCTGCTCGGTTAACATAACAGTACACATGCGCACACTAGAAGAGAAACACAGTCGACATTGGATAGGAAAAAAAAAAACGCCCACGCACACAAACACTTGAACAATCACAATGGACTTGAAAAAGTGTTTTTGAACAAAGAGAGCTCTATGTATATGGCTATTACTCATTGGGTAGTGAGGTTCAAGCAGCTCGCTCGTAATCGTGCACTCTACTAGCCATTTTCGATTCGGTTGCAGCTATGAGTTCTATGTAGACAACCTGGACTTTGGACCTTTTAAAGAAAGAAAGCTCTATGTAGCCCTGTACACATAAAGCTTAATCTCGCTTACAGTGGCATAGCGGTAATAAAGTCATTGGGGGGGGGGGGGGGGACTAGCAGACGTGCTTACACGCTCCCCTTTGATTAGAATGGACGTGTCCTACGTTTTCATGGCGATATGCTAGTGCATTGGGACACAAACACTTGAACAATCACAATTGACTTTGACAATCATTTGTTAACAAACATCTCTATGTAGCCCACTGCACATTTATGGGAAGGTGGAAAGGAAAGGGGGAAGTTCTGATAACCAACGCAGTACAAGTAACAAACGTTGTATGGGGATATCTTCAGTCAGCATTACATGTTTGCTATTTTCCAAGCAATCCGTGTTACCGTGTGCTTTACCTTGCGAATAGCTATTACACAGTGGGAAATGAGGTCCACGCAGTTCGCTCGTTTTCGTGCGCTTTGCTAGTCATTCTTTATTCGGTTGCAGCTATGAATTCTATTTACACAACCTGGACTTTGAGACCTTTCACCCACGCACACAAACACTTGAACAATCACAATGGACTTGAAAAATCGATTGTGAACAAAGAAAGCTCTATGTACATAGCTATTAACCGCGGGAAATGAGGTTCAAACAGCTCACTATTTATCGAGCGCTCTGTTAGCCATTAGAGACTTTTAGATTCACACGAAGACAATAGGTCTATGCTACGATCGACGGGCTTTTTATGCACTGCCTTGAATAGACGTCACACGTATCAATCCACGCAAATCTAAAAGTCCCTATTCTAGATTTGATTGCAGCTATGAGTTTTATTTAGAAAACCTGGACTTTGGACCTTTCACCCACAGACACAAACCCTTAAACAATCACATTGGACTTTGACAATCGTTTGCAAAGAAAGAAGGCTCGTTGTAGCCATGTGAACATTGAACGCTTTCCCGCTTTCAGAGGCGTAGCGGGGGTACAGTGAATGGGGTTGGGGGTTGGTGCAGACTCGCAGACATCCTTAAACCCTCCTACGTTCCAAGGCGATATGCTCTAGTGCATTTCAACATATGCGGTGTTTGTGAGAAGTGCGCATGATATGGCTTCTGATCTTTTGCACGAATATTCGCCTAAAGGAGGGGGAAAGGGCAGGGCTAGCAAAAGACACAGAGTCCTCGCCTCCTTTGTAATAGTTGGCGGGCCTCCTTCAACTGTACTGGAGATGCCGGGAAAGACCAGAGGGAAAATTAAGTTTCCCGTGTTCGACCCAACGCGGCAGATCGCGGAAGTGAACAAGGCAAGAGAGCTCCTGAATGGACCCTTGCGGTCGGAAGTGCCATCTGTCCCGCAACGAGGCGAACTCCAAGGGAGGTGACGGGAGGGGGGGGGGGGATTGGGGCCATATCTACATGTTTGAAAATGAGATACCTTGTATCAAATTAGAAGCCCTAGTTTTCACCTTACCTACAAACAATAAATCCACGATCACAAAGATCTTCAAATAGATCATGATGAACACATCGAAGTAGTCAAGCATGAGCATATATCCTTATTCAACTGCAATCCTTTAAGAAATAATGTTAACCTAACGCAGTACCCAACGTTGTCTGGTAATATCTTCTCTTTGTGCTATCTTATAAGCAATGCGTGTTACCGTGCACGTTACTTTGTATATTGGTTCAGATTATTTTGCCTTTCCTTTTTTTTGCCACTTTTCTTGAATGCGCTTCTATCTTCTTTGTGCTCATTTCAAGTTCCGTCCATGGCACCCGCCCCATTGTCTCGAGATACGTTACTGACTGGGAAAACCCGAATGTCACCTCGCCACCTGGTCGGTTAATGAACAATCACGTTTGTTAACAATAGATTATCCAGGTCAATTGTGATTGTTCAAGTGTTTGTGTCCCATTGCACTAGCATGTCGCTATGGAAACGCAGGACTCGTCCATTTTAATCAAAGGGGAGTGTGTAAGCACGTCTGTGAGTCTCCCCCCACCCCCAATGACTTTATTACCGCTACACCACTGGAAGTGGGATAGCGCTTCATATGCACAGTGCTACATAGACCTCTTCTTTACAATGGATTGTTAAAGTCCAATGTGATTGTTCAAGTGTGTGTGTCTTTGTGTGGTTTTGTTTACCCCTATCCAATATCAACTGTATTTCTTTTTTAGTGAACACTTCCAAGTAGTCAAGCTTGAGCATAATATATCCTTATTCAATTCAACTGCAATCCTTTAGGAAGTAATGTTAACCTAACGCAGTACCCAACGTTGTCTGGAAATATCTTGAATCAGCATTCTCTTTGTGCTATCTTATAAGCAAAGCATGTTACCGTGCACGTTACTTTGTATATTGGTTCGGATTATTTTGCCTTTCCTTTTTTTTGCCACTTTTCATGAATGCACTTCTATCTTCTTTGTGCTCAATTCAAGTTCCGTCCAGGGCACCCGCCCCATTAGGGACTTTTAGATTTGCGTGGACTGATACGTGGTACTTCCATTCACGGCAGTGCTTTAACAGGACGTCGATCGTAGCATAGACCTATTGTCTTCGTGCGAATCTAAAAGTCCCTATAGTCTCGAGATACGTCACTGACTGGGAAAACCCGAATGTCACCGCGCCACCTGGTCGGTTAATAAACAATACACAGGGTGCGTTTATCGTGCCTTGCTACTCAGAATTAGCTTTTCTATATGTACCTATAAAACCCCACTATACGATCGTGATTTTCCGGATGTCTCGTTTATCGTCTCTTCGCGATTCAAAATAAAGGCCTTGTCTATGCGAAGATGCTTTTCGCCATTTAACAAAGGGAAGCAGATTAGCACGGGAAGGTCCGAATTGTATGCAGGGTTCAAAACTGATTTGCAATTATCATGTCTCCGAAACGTGATTCTGGCTGTATGTCACATTCAAAACGCAATTTTTTTCGGCGTTACAATATGCCCTTATCTAAATACGTTTGGAATAGGCTTTGCGTTTATCGCCTCATAAATTTGCCTGAGAGACGTTTGAAAACGCTGACTCTAGGCAAATAATTGGACGATAAACGCACCGAAAGACATGCATACACTAAAAAAGAAATACAGTTGACATTGTATAGGGGTAAAAAACCACACAAAGACACAAACACTTGAACAATCACAATGGACTTGAAAGATCGATTGTGAACAAAGAAAGCTCTATGTACACAATTATTACACAGCGGGAAATGAGGTTCACACAGCTTACTCGTTATTGTGCGCTCTGCAAGCCATTAGGGACTTTTACATTTGCACGAAGACAATAGATCTATGCTACGATCGGCGGCCTTTTGATGCACTGCCTTGAATTAACGTCACACGTATCAGTCCACGCCAATCTAAAAGTCCCTATTCTTGATTCGGTTGCAGCTATGAGTTCTATTTAGACAACCTGGACTTTGGTCTTTCACACACAAAAACAAACCCTAAAACAATCACATTGGACTTTGACAATCGTTTGCAAAGAAAGAAGGCTCGTTGTAGCCAAGTGAACATTGAACGCTATCCCGCTTTCAGAGGCGTAGCAGGGGTACAGTGAATGGGGTTGGGGCGTTGGTGCAGACTCGCAGACATCCTTAAACTCTCCTACGTTCCATGGCGATATGCTCTAGTGCATTCCAACGTATGCGGTGCTCGTGAGAAGTGCGCATGATATGGCTTCTAATCTTTTGCACGAATATTCGCCTAAGGGAGGGGGAAAGGGCAGAGCTAGCCAAAGACACAGAGTCCTCGCCTCCTTTGTAATAGTTAGCGGGCCTCCTTCAACTGTACTGGAGATGCCGGGAAAGACCAGAGGGAAAATTCAGTTTCCCGTGTTCGACCCAACGCGGCAGATCGCGGAAGTGAACAAGGCAAGAGAGCTCCTGAATGGACCCTTGCGGTCGGAAGTGCCATCTGTCCCGCAACGAGGCGAACTCCAAGGGAGGTGACGGGAGGGGAGGGGGGGGGGGGATTGGGGCCATATCTACATGTTTGAAAATGAGATACCTTGTATCAAATTAGAAGCCCTAGTTTTCACCTTACCTACAAACAATAAATCCACGATCACAAAGATCTTCAAATAGATCATGATGAACACATCGAAGTAGTCAATCATGAGCATATATCCTTATTCAACTGCAATCCTTTAAGAAATAATGTTAACCTAACGCAGTACCCAACGTTGTCTGGTAATATCTTCTCTTTGTGCTATCTTATAAGCAATGCGTGTTACCGTGCACGTTACTTTGTATATTGGTTCAGATTATTTTGCCTTTCCTTTTTTTTTGCCACTTTTCTTGAATGCGCTTCTATCTTCTTTGTGCTCATTTCAAGTTCCGTCCAGGGCACCCGCCCCATTGTCTCGAGATACGTTACTGACTGGGAAAACCCGAATGTCACCTCGCCACCTGGTCGGTTAATGAACAATCACGTTTGTTAACAATAGATTATCCAGGTCAATTGTGATTGTTCAAGTGTTTGTGTCCCATTGCACTAGCATATCGCTATGGAAACGCAGGACTCGTCCATTTTAATCAAAGGGGAGTGTGTAAGCACGTCTGCGAGTCTCCCCCCACCCCCAATGACTTTATTACCGCTACACCACTGGAAGTGGGATAGCGCTTCATATGCACAGTGCTACATAGACCTCTTCTTTACAATGGATTGTTAAAGTCCAATGTGATTGTTCAAGTGTGTGTGTCTTTGTGTGGTTTTGTTTACCCCTATCCAATGTCAACTGTATTTCTTTTTTAGTGAACACTTCCAAGTAGTCAAGCTTGAGCATATATCCTTATTCAACTGCAATCCTTTAGGAAGTAATGTTAACCTAACGCAGTACCCAACGTTGTCTGGAAATATCTTGAATCAGCATTCT
The DNA here is from genome assembly GCA_035222895.1 of Strongylocentrotus droebachiensis. NCBI lineage: Eukaryota > Metazoa > Echinodermata > Echinoidea > Camarodonta > Strongylocentrotidae > Strongylocentrotus > Strongylocentrotus droebachiensis. The sequence continues at coordinate 167,089 of JAVYIG010002752.1, forward strand.
CTTTGTGCTATCTTATAAGCCAAGCATGTTACCGTGCACGTTACTTTGTATATTGGTTCGGATTATTTTGCCTTTCCTTTTTTGCCACTTTTCATGAATGCACTTCTATCTTCTTTGTGCTCAATTCAAGTTCCGTCCAGGGCACCCGCCCCATTAGGGACTTTTAGATTTGCGTGGACTGATACGTGGTACTTCCATTCACGGCAGTGCTTTAACAGGACGTCGATCGTAGCATAGACCTATTGTCTTCGTGCGAATCTAAAAGTCCCTATAGTCTCGAGATACGTCACTGACTGGGAAAACCCGAATGTCACCGCGCCACCTGGTCGGTTAATAAACAATACACAGGGTGCGTTTATCGTGCCTTGCTACTCAGAATTAGCTTTTCTATATGTACCTATAAAACCCCACTATACGATCGTGATTTTCCGGATGTCTCGTTTATCGTCTCTTCGCGATTCAAAATAAAGGCCTTGTCTATGCGAAGATGCTTTTCGCCATTTAACAAAGGGAAGCAGATTAGCACGGGAAGGTCCGAATTGTATGCGGGGTTCAAAACTGATTTGCAATTATCATGTCTCCGAAACGTGATTCTGGCTGTATGTCACATTCAAAACGCAATTTTTTTTCGGCGTTACAATATGCCCTTATCTAAATACGTTTGGAATAGGCTTTGCGTTTATCGCCTCATAAATTTGCCTGAGAGACGTTTGAAAACGCTGACTCTAGGCAAATAATTGGACGATAAACGCACCGAAAGACATGCATACACTAAAAAAGAAATACAGTTGACATTGTATAGGGGTAAGAAACCACACAAAGACACAAACACTTGAACAATCACAATGGACTTGAAAAATCGATTGTGAACAAAGAAAGCTCTATGTACATAGCTATTAAACCGCGGGAAATGAGGTTCACACAGCTCACTAGTTATCGAGCGCTCTGCTAGCCATTAGAGACTTTTAGATTCACACGAAGACAATAGGTCTATGCTGTGATCGACGGACTTTTTATGCACTGCCTTGAATTAACGTCACACGTATCAGTCCACGCAAATCTAAAAGTCCCTATTCTCGATTTGATTGCAGCTATGAGTTCTATTTAGACAACCTGGACTTTGGACCTTTCACCCACAGACACAAACCCTTAAACAATCACATTGGACTTTGACAATCGTTTGCAAAGAAAGAAGGCTCGTTGTAGCCATGTTAACATTGAAGGCTATCCCACTTTTAGAGTCGTAGCGGGGGTACAGTGACTGTCAAATGGGGGGGGGGGGGGGGGGTGCAAACTCGCGGACTTCCTTAAACACTCCTACGTTCCATCGTGATATGCTCTAGTGCATTCCAACGTATTCGGTGCTCGTGAGAAGTGCGCATGATATGGCTCCTGATCTTTTGCACAAATATTGGCTTAAGGTAGGGGGAAAGGGCAGAGCTAGCCAAAGACACAGAGTCCTCACCTCCTTTGTAATAGTTGGCGGGCCTCCTTCAACTGCCCGGAAGATGCCAAGAAAGACCAGAGGGAGAATTCAGTTTCCCGTGTTTGAGCCAACGCGGCTGATCGCGGAAGTGAACAAGGCAAGAGAGCTCCTGAATGGACCCTTGCGGTCGGAAATGCCATCTGTCCCCTCAACGAGCTAGCAACTCCAAGGGTGGTAATAGGGGGGGGGGGGGGGGGCATATCTACATGTTTGAAAATAAGATAATTTAAAAAAAAATTAGAAGCCCTATTTTTCACCTCACCTTCAAAGAATAAAGCAACGATCACAAAGATCTTCAAATAGATCATGATGAACACATCCAAGTAGTCAAGCTTGAGCATATATCCTTATTCAACTGCAATCCCTTAGGAAGTAATGTTAACCTAACGCAGTACCCAACGTTGTCTGGTAAAATCTTGAGTCAACATTCTCTTTGTGCTAACTATAAGCAATGCGTGTTTCCGTGCACGTTACTTTGTATATTTGGGCGGATTTTTTTGCCTTTCCCTTTTCTGCCTTTCTTTCTTAAATGCGCTTCTATCTTTTTTGTTCTCAATTCAAGTTCCATCCAGGGCACCTGCCCCATCTGCCTCGAGATACGTCACTGACTGGGAAAACCCGAAGGTCTCCGCGCAACCTGATCAGTTTACGAACAATACATAGACGTGCATACACTAAAAAAGAAACACAGTCGACATTGGATAGGGAAAAAAACGCCCACGCACACAAACACTTGAACAATCACAATGAACTTGAAAAAGTGTTTTTGAACAAAGAGAGCTCTATGTATATGGCCATTACTCAGCGGGTAGTGAGGTTTAAGCAGCTCGCTCGTAATCATGCACTCTACTAGCCATTTTTGATTCAGTTGCAGCTATGAGTTCTTTGTAGACAACCTGGACTTTGGACCTTATAAAGAAAGAAAGCTATATGTAACCCTGTGCACATTAAGCGTTATCTCGCTTCCAGTGGCATAGCGGTAATAAAGTCATTCCTTTTTTTTTTTTTGGGGGGGGGGGGGGGGGTCTCGTAGACGTGCTTACCCACTCCCCTTTAATTAGAATGGACGAGTCCTACGTTTCCATAGCGATATGCTAGTGCAGGGGTGGCTAGTGCATTGGGACACAAACACTTAAACAATCACAATTAATGGACCTGGATAATCTATTGTTAAGACTAATCCCTATATAGCCCTGAGCACATTTAGGGGAAGGTGGAAAGGAAAGGGGGAAGTAATGTTAACCACCGTAGTACAAGTACCAAGCGTTGTCTTGGGATATCTTCAGTCAGCATTACATTTTTGCTATCTTCCAAGCAATGCGTGTTACCGTGCACTTTACCTTGCGAATAGCTATTACACAGCGGGAAATGAGGTTCACGCAGTTCGCTCGTTGTCGTGCGCTCTGCTAGGCATTTTTGATTCGGTTGCAGCTATGAGTTTTATTTAGACAACCTGGACTTTGAGACCTTTCACCCACGAACACGAACACTTGAACAATCACAATGGACTTGAAAAGTCGATTGTGCACAAAGAAAGCTTCATGTACATAGCTATATTACACAGCGGGAAATGAGGTTCACACAGCTCATTCGCTTTGCTAGCCATAATGGACTTTTAGATTCGCACGAAGACAATAGGTCTATGCTACGATCGACGGCCTTTTGATGCACTGCCTCGAATGGACGTCACACGTATCAGTCCACGCTAATCTAAAAGTCCCTATACTCAATTTGGTTGCAGCTATGAGTTCTATTTAGACAACCTGGACTTTGGACCTTTCACCCAAGCACAAACCCTTAAACAATCACATTGGACTTTGACAATCGTTTGCAAAGAAAGAAGGCTCGTTGTAGCCATGTTACTATTGAACGCTATCCCGCTTTCAGAGGCGTAGCGGGGGTACTGTACAGTGAATGGGGTTGGGGGGGGGGGGGGACTCGTAGACGTGCTTACCCACTCCCCTTTGATTAGAATGGACGAGTCCTACTTTTCCTTAGCGATATGCTAGTGCATTGGGACGGAAACACTTGAACAATCACAATTAATGGACCTGGATAATCTATTGTTAAGACTAATCTCTATGTAGCCCTCTGCACATTTAGGGGAAGGTGGAAAGGAAAGGATGAAGTAATGTTAACCACCGTAGTACAAGTACCAAGCGTTGTCTGGGGATATCTTCAGTCAGCATTACATTTTTGCTATCTTCCAAGCAATGCGTGTTACCGTGCACTTTACCTTGCGAATAGCTATTACACAGCGGGAAATGAGGTTCACGCAGTTCGCTCGTTGTCGTGCGCTCTAGTTCTGCTAGGCATTTTTGATTCGGTTGCAGCTATGAGTTTTATTTAGACAACCTGGACTTTGAGACCTTTCACCCACGCACACGAACACTTGAACAATCACAATGGACTTGAAAAATCGATTGTGCACAAAGAAAACTTTATGTACGTAGCTATTACACAGCGGGAAATGAGGTTCACACAGCTCATTCGCTTTGCTAACCATAATGGACTTTTAGATTCGCACGAAGACAATAGGTCTATGCTACGATTTGATGCACTGCCTTGAGTAGACGTCACACGTTTCAGTCCACGCAAATCTTAAAGTCCCTATTCTCGATTTGGTTGCAGCTATGAGTTCTATTTAGACAACCTGGACTTTGGACCTTTCACCCACAGACACAAACCCTTAAACAATCACATTGGACTTTGACAATCGTTTGCAAAGAAAGAAGGCTCATTGTAGCCATGTGAACATTTAACGCTATCCCCCTTCCAGATGCGTAGCGGGGTTACAGTGACGGTCATTGGGGGGGGGGGGGTGCAGACTCGCAGACTTCCTTAAACACTCCTACGTCCCTTGGCCTTAAGCTCGAATGCATTCCAACGTATGCGGTGCTCGTGAGAAGTGATCATGATATGGCCCCTGATCTTTTGCACGAATATTGGCCTAAGGGAGGGGGAAAGGGCAGAGCTAGCCAAAGACACAGAGTCCTCGCCTCCTTTGTAATAGCTAGTTGACGGGCCTCCTTCAACTGTCCGGGAGATGCCGGGAAAGACCAGAAGGAAAATTCAGTTTCCTGTGTTCGAGCCAACGCGGCAGATCGCGGAAGTGAACAAGGCAAGAGAGCTCCTGAATGGACCCATGCGGTCGGAAGTGCCATCTGTCAAGCTTGAGCATATATCCTTATTCAACTGCAATCCTTTAGGAAGCAATGTTAACCTAACGCAGTACCCAACGTTGTTTGGATATATCTTGAGTCTGTATTCTCTTTGTGCTATCTCATAAGCAAAGCGTGTTACCGTGCACGTTAGTTTGTATATTGGGGCGGAATATTTTGTCTTTCATTTTTTTTCCTTTCTTTCTTAAATGCGCTTCTAACTTTGTTTGCGCCCGATTCAAGTTCCATCCAGGGCACCTGCCCCATCTGCCTCGAGATACGTCACTGACTGGGAAAACTTAAAGCTCACCGCTTCACCTGCTCGTTTAAATATACACAGACATGCGTACACTAAAAAAGAAATAGAGTTGACATTGGATAGGGGAATAGATAAACCACACACAGAAACAAACGCTTGAACAATCACATAGGACTTTTTGCCTCAGTCACACCTTTGCGTATTTGGCTTGCGTATTGCTGCGTATTGCCTGGACGCAGACATAGGCAGTCATACCCAATAAAGCGCAATGAAACGTGCTTACTGCGTACTCAGTCCGCAGACTAGCGCAAAGGCCTGCGTTTGCCGCTGGCTAGTTTTAAATTTTTCTTAACTATCGCAAGCAAACGCAGAGTTAAAGCTTATCTGCCATAGTTTACAGGAGGAATTAGACCGCCCTGCAAGGTCACTGGACAGGTGGTTATCTCACCAACTCAGCTCTCAGTTAACATAAGAAAAAGAGGATCATGGGGGACCAATGGTCACCGATTATGCCTCAGTCACACCTTTGCGTATGTTGCTGGGTATTGCTGCGCTCTGCGGGGTATATCAATACGCAGCTGTGCCCAGCAATACGCAGCAAATTTGAAGGTAGCAGTCACACTATTGCGTATCTAGCTCGTAGGTAGCTCGTATGCCGCTCGTACAAAGACTGCCTAAGGTTGCCTAATGCCACGCTATAGCTCGCTGTTGCTCATAGCAGTACGATTCAATACGCAGTCTGCTCGCCATGTTGCGTATGTATCTCGTTTGCTGCTCGTTTTCTGTTCGTTAGCCGCTCGCACCAGTTGGTCTCGTTGCGTGTTCACTCGCTTTAGCTTGTCTGTTGTTCGTACTGATGCGTGTCAGCTCGCGCTACAGCGTACCAGCTCGTTTGGGCTGTGGCATGTGTAAAAATACTAGTCATTTTGCGGGACTGGGCATAAACATCTTAGCTTCTGACGATTCTACATCTACAAGAAAAATAAATCTGATGACAATAATGGCCCTGCAGCAGAGCTCTGCTTTGCAAAAGCTTAAAGCCCCACTGTCCTACTTGTAGCTCATATGAACAAATTTCGGGCATCTGCTAAACGCGGACTCGCTCCGCGGTCTACAACACGTGAAATCTTCTTTGAAAATGCGCTAAGTGTGCAAAGAAATGCTCCTACAATGAAAAGAAACTTTGATTTCACATCAGATCGGGTGGAAATCACATATTCAATTACTGTTCTTTCCATTGAAACCAATTTCGAAGTGATTTGTTCACTGGAAATTAGGGCCTTTTCGTCTTCAAAAGGGGACAACAATCATTTACTTTGTGAATTCTCTATGGAGGGCACGTGAAAATTCGTCTTTTTCACTGGGGTTGTGTACTTCAAGGAGCTAATGCTCGTAACTGCGACTTGTTATTGGGCCAGATCGGGCGCCAAAACAGAGGATATGTAATCCCCTATCGTCTGATGTTAAACATAATTTGATTGGTTGTCGAGAAATTAGGGCCAATTTCAATCCAATGAACAGCAGTCTTATGAATTTACTCACTTGACCTCTATAATGTGTGCGAGTGCGTAAGCGAAGTTATTACACAGCGGACAATGGGGCCTCCGCACCGTGCTTCCAGCCGTGCGTATTTCTACCACCAGATTTGACTCGGCTCCGGCGATGGAAAAGACACATTTTACGTTGATTTCAGCAATTTAATGAAGGGAATTTAGATATTATGGACGATCTTTTACAAAACAGGTGTGTAGGGATTAGATTATATCTCTCACGAGACACTGGACTCTTTAATTTTCCTGAAATTTAGCAAATTAATGGCACTCAGAACTCACTACATGAGCAGATCTAAATATTCATGGTCGATCTGCTAGTGAAGGAATCGCGTATTCATACTGCAGGGTGATCCCGCCCATCTTGGACGGATGGATGACAATGGACTTACATTGTGATGTGCATCTGTATCTACTTGACATACATATATATTTTCCAGATTTGTTTTCCTTTTTTGGAAGAAGACGAGGGGAGAGAGAAACAGAGAGAAAGAGAGGGAGAGTGTTGACAAGTCACTTACGCACAGCGGTGTTGACATTCACACTCTCACCAGTTTTATACGATAAACCCCTATTTCATAAAAATCGACGAGTCCGGTACCTTGGTGTTACGCTCTAGTGCACTCGAACGTTCGTCGTCTGTGTTGGAGGTACACAAAATGACTCATTGATCTTTTGGCCGAATGTGGGTCAAATTTGTTCATATGACTAGCTCCCTCTATATAGAAAACCTCCGTTAATGAGATAGCCACCTGTCAGTGACCTCGCTGTGTGGTCTAATCCCTTCTGGCTCAGTAGTATTGACGGTCTTTAAGCTTTTGGTTCAGCTGGAAGAAGAGAGGCGAATGAAGCTTATGAGCAAGGGAGGCTGCTGAATGAGCTGCCTCAACGAAGTATCCCTCGGAGTTGTTGGGTATGGTCCTGGATCTACCGGAGGAAGGACCAGAGACAATTCGACCAACTGATGAGAGAGCTGGAAGACGAGGTCCAAGAGGCATTCACGAACGTTTTGAGGCTAACCTCTGAAATGTTTAAAGAGTTAGAACAGAGACTACATGAAAGACTGGATAAGTGGGACACCTTCTTTAGGAAAGCCCTCTCGCCCGTGCTGAAGCTGGCCAGGGTGACAGCTACAAGACACTCATGTATAGCTTCAGGATACCCCCACAATACCATTTCACTCATAGTACGTGAGGTATGCACTGCCATCGTGGAGGAATACGGTGCTGAGCTGGTGAGGTGACCTACCAGCCCACAGGAATGAAAAGCAGTCGCACAGGGCTTCGAAGACCGCTGGAATTTTCCTCAAACCGTGGTGCTTTGGACGGCAAGTATGTTGAAATCAAGTGCCCTGAGGATAGTGGGTCAATATTTTACAACTACAAGGGTTTCTACTCTATTGTACTCATGGCCCTGGTCGAGGCCAAGTTCACATTTTTGTGGATAGATGTCGGATACGAAACCTCTGATGCAGAGCTCTTCAACTCGTGTGAACTAAAACAACGTCTTGAATCTGAAACCCTTGGAGTGCCTCTGTCAGAGCCATTGTCCGACGATGGTAAAGACACCCCTACTTCTTTGTGGCAGACGTGACCTTCGCCATGACGACATGGCTAATAAAGCCGTACGCAAGGAGGGCTATGGCTAGACAAGAGATAATTTACAACTACCGGCTCGGGCAAGGAGATTGGTGGAGAATGCTTTCTGCATTCTTACCAACCGATTTCAGTGCCTGCTGACCACTTTCCGACAAACCCCTTCAACCGTTAGGACCATGGTATAGGCAAGCTCCTTCTCTTGTTCACTTGAGAAGTTGACTAGGTCTTTCCGCGGCTTCTCCGCCACGTTCGTCTCTTCGTGTTTACCCAGCGATGGTGATTCGGGGGCCGGCGGGGGCGATGGGACCAAGGCGGCTTGACTGGTTTCGTCCTCGTCGTCACCCCCTTTTCGCTTAGGCTATCGGCATCTTCTTGTTCAGTAGTTGTATATTCTTCAAATGTTGACTGCGGTATGATTCCAACCCGTGAGGCGCCCCGCCTTATATTGCCTATACGCAGCGCATAGGCAACTAATCGCAGTGATAGCGAGCTAAAGCGTGCGGCAACCAGCGACTGCGAGCTAACGCGAACGGCGTACGAGCTAGAATCGCAGTGTAGCGAGCGGCAATCGCAAGGTTTTCTTGCTGCTGCGAGCGATGTGCGAGCAACAGCGCAACATTACGCGCAATCATGCGTATGGGCACGAGCTAAAGCGAGGTAAATCGTGCAGGAAACGCAGCTACACGTGCTCTGAAAGAGAGGTGCGTATGATTGCGTTTACTTGCGCTAAGCCACTCGCTATCGCTCGCATTCACTGGTTGCCACTCGTATCCGCTCGTTTGCGATTTGACCTTGCGTTTGCTTGCGATAGTTTAGAAAATTTTAAAACTAGCGAGCGACCAACGCAGGCATATGCGCTAGTCTGCGTATTGAGTACGTATTGAGCACGTTTTATTGCGCGTTATTGGGTATGACTGCCTTTGTCTGCGTTCGTGTAATACACAGCAATACGCAAGCCAAATACGCAAAGGTGTGACTGGGGCATTAGGCATTGTTTGTTATATAGAGGGCGCAAGTAGCTACAAGTAGTGCAGTGGGCCTTTAAATCATCTACGAGCGGATACAAGTGGCAACCAGTGAATACGAGCAACAGCGAGTGGCTTAGCGCAAGTATACGCAACCATACGCACCTCTTTTTTTTTGGAGCTGCGTTCCCTGCCCGATTTACCTCGCAAGAGCTCGTTGTCGTTCGCATGATTGCGCGTATTGCTGCGCTGTTGCTCGTCTACCACTCGCAGCAGCAAGAACTGTTGCAATTGCTGCTCGCTACGCTGCGAGTCTAGCTCGTACGCCGTTCGCTTTAGCTCTCTCTCAATGCTAGCATCAACCACCGTCGCTGCGCTACATAACGTTAATGAATAAACATCATTTGCCTCTGCTTCATCCAGCTGAACCAAAAGCTTAAGCAAGGCAGAGCTCTGCTCCAGGGCCATTTTTTCATTAGATTGATTTTTCTTTTAGATGTAGACCCGTCAGAAGCCCGTTAAATGACTTTTATTTATACGCCGTCGCAGCCCAAGCGAGCTGGTACGCTGTAGAGCGAGCTGGCACGCAGCAGTACGAACAGCAGACGAGCTAAAGCGAGTGAACACGCAGTGAGACGTAACGAGACGTACTGGTGCGAGCGGCTAGCGAGCAGCAAACGAGCAAAGAACCAATTACATATGCAACGTGGCGAGCAAGTTGCGTATTGAATCGTACTGCTATGAGCAACAGCGAGCTATAGCGTGGTCATAGGCAACCGTAGGCAGTCTTAGTATTAGCGGCATACGAGCTGCCTACGAGCTATATACGCAATAAGTGTGACTGCTACCTTCAAATTTGCCGCGTATTGCTGGGAACGGCTGCGTATTGATATACCGCGTAGGGCCCGTACAGTGCAGCAATACGCAGCATCATACGCAAAGGTGTGACTGAGGCATTAAAGGCACACTGTCCTACTTGTAGCCTGCTCCCTTTATATAGAAAACTTCCCTAATCGGTGCTTGTTGGTCCCCCATGATCCTCTTTTTCTTATGTTAAATGAGAGCTGAGTTAATGAGATAGCCACCTTTCACAGTGACCTCGCTGGCTCAGTGGGTGGTCTGATCCCTTCTGGCTGAAGTAGTAAAGCCTGCCTTTAATAATTGATGTAAAGAAAGAAAGCTCTATGTAGCCCTGCGCACATTAAGCGTTACCCCGGTGGCGTAGCGGGGACAAAGTCATTTTTTTTTTTTTGGGGGGGGGGAGCAGACTTGCAGACTTACTTAGACACTCCCCTTTCATCTAAATGGACGAGTCCTACGATTCCATGGCGATACGCTAGTGCAATTGGACAAAAACACTTGAACAATCACAATGGACTAGGACAATCATTTGTTAACAAACATCTCTATGTAGCCCTCTGCATATTTAAGGTAAGACGGAGAGGAAAGGGGGAAGTAATGTTAACCAACGCAGTACAAGTACCAAGCGTTGTCTGGGGATATCTTCAGTCAGCATTTTATTTTTGCTATCTTACAAGCAATGTGTGTTACCGTGCACTTTACCTTGCGAATAGCTATTACACAGCGGGAAATGGGATTCACGCAACTCGCTCGTTATCGTGCGCTCTGCTAGCCATTTTTTTATTCGGTTGCAGCTATGAGTTCTATTTAGACAACCTGGACTTTGACACCCAATACCAATACAGTCACAGTTAGATACCGTAGCAAGTGATCGGCTGCTATCGACTCAAGCATTCATGCTTATGATAGTTGCCTTCTACATTTTTCTTGATTATTTTACTTACCTTCATACTGTTTAATATATGTGTATTTAAGTTGTCACTCTTTATATACATTAATGATATTATATACTATTATTGTTATTTGAATGTTTTATATTTGATTTATCAATAAATGCAGAAACATCTGTTTAAGAAAATAAATATAGCACGTTTATACTATGCTATGCTATGCTAAGGGTGGATGGAATGTTTCATGCATGCATACAACATGAAAGAAAACTGATCAAAGCTTTGAAAATGCCTTTAGATAAAGAGAAACAATTAATAACCAACACATAGTTTGCTTTTTAGTTAATGTGTTCCATTTGGTTAAAGGCCTACTATATTAAAACGAGAGCTATAAAGAGATACTGGACGTGTTTGAACGCCTCGATTAACATAAAATTGTCTTATGAGTAGACTACTACTACCTCAGTAACTAATTTAATGTCATCTGGATTACAAAGTCGCAAGAGTTAAGACCCGGTCACACAGAGGGAACGCATGGGGAACGCATGGCCAGCGCATTGGAAATTTGCAATTTTGGCCAGTGCGTTGTAGTGCGCCCAACTTTTGTCGTAGCTACAGCGAGCTGACACCAAATGCATAGAGTGCTGCTAGCGCGCTGAGCGCATACAGGGCGCATACAGTGCGCATACAGTGCGCATACAGACCGTACCCAGAGCGCTCATGATAACAACTTCCACGAATGCACAGCGTGTTGCTGGCGCGCTGGACGAATGGTCCACGCGCATGCACCGCGTTCTACGACGCACGGCCAGCGCATTGGAAATCGTAAAAGGCCGTGTGCCTAACTTTTGTCATGATTTTGGAAAAGCTAGCGAGCTAACACAAAATGCACAGCGTGTAGCTGGCGCGCTGTGCGTATACAGGGCGTGTGCTCCGCGTATGTCTGGCGTTGGTCTAGCGCGCTCAACGCACGTCTGGCGTGCCTTTGGCGTGTACATTCATGCGTCGAGCTCCGCGCACACTTTTGAGCATGCTCAAAAAATCCCGACGAACACAGCGAGTGACGACGAATGCATAGCGTGGGTCCAGAGCGCTCGACGAACGAGTAACGAGTGATGACGCACGCCTAGCGAACGACAACGCACTGGCCAAAATTGCAAATTTTCCATGCGCCGCCCGTGCGTCCCCCATGCGTCCCCTCTGTGTGACCGGGCCTTAACGCACAGTTCCTTTTTATCACCTGGGTTAAAGTAAGGACACAGTATCGAACTGAAGGAATGAGTAATTTTTGCGCCCTGGTAGAAAAGTAGCGTTGTCTCTATTTCAGACTGCACTTTTTCAAATCGCATTAGCAAGAATAATATGAATTGTTCCACTTTGTCACACGTTTTTAAAATAATTAATGAGGCTTGTGTGTGTTGTGGTAGGTGTGTGTGTAGGCGTATGCATGCATAATATCAAAGAAGACTTAACGAGTACTTAATTAAGCAAGACACAAAAGCATTGGAAAATGTATGCGGACGATTGTGAATACAAGCGTAAAACTGTTGATGATTCTATATCTAGTTATTTTGTTGATCTTTATTTATTTATTATTTGGTGGCACTGACGTATCGATTTAGTGCGTTGTTATATTCTTTTTTTTTGGGGGGGGGGGGGGGGGTGGAATGCTTCATGTATACAAAATGAATGAAGACTGATCATAGCTTTGAAAGAGCCTTTAGATATAGAGAACCAATTCATAACCAACACATAGTTAGTTTTATGGTTAAGGTGTTCCATTCGGTTAAAGGCCTACTATATTAAAACAAGAGCTATAAAGAGATACTGGATGTGTTTGAACGCCTCGATTAACATAAAAGTGTCTTGTGAGTAGACTAGTACTACCTCAGTAATGTCATTTAGATTACAAAGTTGCAAGAGTAATGCCCAGTTCCTTTTTATCACCTGGGTTATAGTAAGGGCACAGTATCGAATTGTAGGAATGAGTAATTTTTGCGCCCTCGTAGAAAAGTAGCGTTGTCTCTATTCCAGACTGCACTTTTTTAAAATCGTATAAGAAAGAATTATATGAATTGTTCCACTTTGTCACAGGTTTTTTTAAATAATTAATGTAACTTGTGTGTGTGTGTAGGCCTATGCATGCAAAATATCGAAGATGACTTAACGAGCACTTAAGCAAGACACAATAGCGTTGGAAAATGTATGCGGACGATTGTGAATACAAGCGTGAAACTGTTGAAGATTCTATATCTAGTTATTTTGAAGGTGTTGATTTAGTTATTTAAAATGTATTTTGCACAGGCATACCGACTTTTTGGGGGAAATGCCTCATACATGCATGGCAAATGAATAAAGAATGACCATAGCATATGGAAACGTTTGCTTGTATTTGTCTCATGAAAGAATTTGAACACAAACTGACTCTCACACGGTGTTGAGTACTCAGGGGTCACATGCCACTGGCTTCATCGGGCAGGTAGTTCCATTATGTGAATGGGTAAATTAACTATTACAAAATGAGGGGACACATTACATTGTACAATAGGGACACACATTGTTTTTACTGTGCAGAACATACTCTTTTATTGACTTACTTATTGCATGAAACTATAAAACCAAAATGCATTTTGTATTCTAACAATTGGAGTACAAAGAATAATAACAGGTGAATGAACTGCATAAACACCACAAACACCTGGGGAGGAAGCATTCATAAATTTGAATACATATAGTTGATAAACGACTCCGATGAAACTATAAAACCAAAATGAAATTTGCGTTCTGGCAATTGGAGTACAAAGAATGATAGCAGGTGAATGACATGCTTCAACAGCAACACAAACACCTGGGAAGCTAGGAGGCATCCATAACTTTGAATAATTTAGTTGATAAACGACTCCGCATGTGGACGTTTGTTGAAGCAGAAAGCAGTGGATTCTTAACAACACGAACCCATTTAACAGAATGTCGGAACGTAAATTAAATTTGGCGCGGTTGGAAAATGCATCTTTCTTCCCTGCGACTTCAATGGTACGATCCAGTAAATTAAAACAGTAAAATGGCTCTTATTTTAAAATTACTTATAAAATAAAACCCAAAACTTCAGTGATATCAGAAAAAATATGTTGTATCTTACTAATAATAAAAAAAAAGATATATAAACATTGTGAAAGTGTCGCCTTTTACGATAAAAGACACCGATTTAGCGAAGATGACGTCATTAGTGCGCCTGCATCAGGGAATTCAAGGTCAAAAGGTCGATTCAGACGCTGATAAGTTATTGGTCGAGCCTTTTTGTTTCCTTGATTCCGACAAAATTATACAATCAATCAAAACAAGTTTAATACCAAAAGAAAGCTAACGATTAGTATTTTCATTAACCGCTTGCCCCAAAGTCGCTTGACCACAGTGAAACGAGTGAGAGCTTGCGAGAGCGACCAAAGTGTGATTGAAATTCGCTATTTGCTCTTCTCCAACGCAAAAAGAGACGACATTGTGCTGGATAAATGTCTTTTTTTTCCGACAAAAGTACAGAAAATTTGCATATGGTCTTTTTATGTTATACTTTATGAAATGTTACCCGAGTGACTTCCGGGCGCCCCAATGTTGGAAAGAAACGCACATTTTAGAAAAATTAACTTTTTCATGGAAAAATCCTTTTTTTTCTATGCACGCAAGTCAGATTGAGCGGATGATACAACGTTTCAATATGTTTGAAAGAACCTAAAGATAAAGAGTAACAATATATTACCAACACATTGTTTGTTTTATGGGTTCCATTTGGTCAAAGGCCTACTATAGGAAAGAAATATGAGCTATATAGAGATATTGCACGTATGTATACACCCTCGATTAACATAAAAGTGTCTTGTGAGTAGACTACTACTTCTTACTTTAATGTCATCTAGATTACAAAGTTGCCACAGTAACGCACTTTTCCTCTTTATCACCTGAGTATTATAGTGTCTCTCCTTCTCTCCTCGTCCCCTTTTATTTTCTCGATCCCTCATCCCCATTCTCATTCTCATTCTCTGTACCGGAGTGTTGGCTCAGTCAGTAGAGCGTCCGCCTCACAACCGGGAGGTCGTGGGTTCGAAACCCGGCCGCGTCATACCAAAAGACGTTAAAAGATGGGAGTTGTTGCTACCTTGTTTGGCGTTCAACAATAAGGGATAGAGCAACGTCGATATGGCGCTGCTCAGTGGCTGCCGGGCTCACGATCAATTGGGCAAAAAGAATATCCGTTTCGGTTTAATAAAATTTGGAGTGGACTGTTAGGCTATTATTATTATTCGATTTTCCCTTCTCCCCTGTCCCCATGCACCCCCCTCAGCCATTTCCCTCTCTTCACCGTAAACCCTATCATCTTTCTCCCATCTTCTCTTAACTCGTTCTTCCGAGCTTGCTCATCCCTCCCCTTCTCCCCTTGCTTTACCGCTTCCCCTTTCTAGCTCTCTGTTTACCACTCTCTCCTTCTTTCTTCTCCCCCCTTTCATTCTTTCCTTCCTCATTTACTCCTAACTTCCCCTTCTTTTCCACCGCCCCTAATTCGCTCTTATCCGTATTTCCCCTCGTTCCTTCACTCCCTTTTCCCAAACCTTCATCAACTCTTTCTCCGGTCGGCCTGCTTATTCCGCCACCCCCAATCTTCCTTCCCTCCACCCCGCACGCGCTCTGTCTCCCCTTCCCTTTCCCTTCACTATCCTGCGCTAGGTCTTCTTATTTCCCCTCATTTCCTAAACGCTCCACGGAGTCTACGCCGTTATTCCCTTACCCGGCCGGCGCATATTTTTTTTTACACAACTGTTCAGCCATTTCAGTCAAATATACTGTGCAAACGACAAGAGACAGAGTCTAGCATTACCCTTAGTAGTTATGTTGGATTGCTGGAGCTGTACATGCATGTGTACATATTCGTTATTAATTTGTTTCGGGTTAAATCTATCCTATATTCTCTTTCATTATGTATTTCTGTGTTCTCCTTCAATCTATCCTCTTCTCTTTTGTCATGTATTTCTTTTTCTTTCTTCAATCTATCCTTTTTCTCCTTCGTTATATATTTATTTGTTTTTCCTTCAATCTATCCCCCAGTTCTCCTTCGTTATGTCTTTATTTTCCTATATTCTAACCTCTTCTCTTTTGTTATATATATTTCTTTGTTTCTCCTTCAATCTATCCCTTTCTCCTTCGTCATCTATGTCTATGTTTTGATCTGATAGATTCCCTTTCTCCTTCTTTATGAATTTCCCTGTTTTTCCTTAGTCTAGATCTATGATCCTCTTAGCTCTTCAATTATGTATTTCTATGTTTTTCCTTTGACTTATCCTCTTCTATTTCCTTGTTTTTCCTTCTCCATATCCTCTTGGCCTATCCTTGTTTTCCCCTTTCTATCACATTCCCTTCCCTGGGTGTACGTGCTTGCACGCTGACGAATTAGACTCTTTCACCAGAGCACTTCTTGGATTTTTTTCACGAAAATGGCTACAAAGTTGTGTAAAAAAAATATGCGCGTCCGGCCGCCCTCCTTAATCAAACGAATCCCTCCTTTCGCCTTCTCCCATTCTCCCCTACCCCACCTCCGCTCCCATTTATCCGCGTCTCATTAATGTTGGTCCCTCTCTCGGTCCCCCATTCTCCCTGCTTCCCCTCTCTAACCTCGCTCTCTCAGTTCCACTGTTCCTCTCTGTTTCCTCTACTTTTTGTTCCCCCTTTAACCTCCAATTAATTCCTCTTTCTCCCCTGCTTTTACGGAGTCTCCTCATTGTATATAATATCACCTCCCATCTCTTGGCCCGGCCTCCTCTTTCAGCCTAACATCATATATAATTATTATTGTCTCACTCATTTCTAGCCCTTCCTGCATTTTTCTTCCCCATTTCATCCTCTCTTCCCTCACTTGATCCATCTCCTCCCTTCTTCCCTATCCCACTCTATATACCTCTCTCTTCTTTCTCGTGCTCCCGCCCTCCTTTCCCCCTCCCCTTCTTTTTTTCCACACTAAATCTCCTTCTCGCCTCGTCCCCTTCTATTCTCTCGATCCTCATACGCCTCATACGCCGTCTTGCTCATCCCGTTCCTTCACCCTCTCTAAATGCATCCACCTCTCTCTCTCTCTCTCTCCCTTTTCTATGCCCGCTATGTGTGATCAATCTTGCAGTACTTCGTCCTTCCTTTCCCCTTTCTTTCGCTCCACAACCTGCTTATCCTCTTACTAATGTGAATCCATTCTTTCCCCGTCATCTCTTCACCTTTCATTTCCCCCTCTATGTCCCATTTTCTTCCTCCCACCTCCTTTCACGTAGTCTCTTCTTTTTTTTCTTCTAAACTTCCCTCTGTTGTTCATCCCCGTAACTCACCCACAACACCTTTATAGAATTAAGCCTTAAAGGAATTACAAAGTCTTGATATGGGGTCATGAATTTGGTTCAAATTAACAATTTCGGAAGCATATGCGTTCCTACAATATTCATTGATCGTTGTCGCGGTTGAAATCGAGTCTAAAGTTATAAAATTATAAATAATAAACTGTTTATGCTGTATAGCTCCCTCTCAAGTTCGAGATATTAATTTAGCTATGAAACATTGTTTCTTGACTAAAATCGACCGATTAGCTATTCCCATTTGGAAATTATATATCACAACTACATATTCTGAGATTTTCATGGTCGCAGCTACCATTGTACGGCCATAGGCGCTATTTGAGATTTATCAAAATTTACAGGGAGCACCGGTAAATTCTTATATTAAATTTTTCTCGAAAACAGAAGTGTTTTAGGGGCTAATTTTTTAGTGCTTATAATACCTCCACAGGGGCATCCAAATATAACAGAATTGTAAAGATTCACTATCCGCCCAATTTTCTAAATTCCCAAAACTTTGTAATACCTTTAAGTCAGCTACGAGGACAGCTTGAACGACTGAATCGACAGTTTTTCCAGCTCGATCTCATTTTCCTTCCTGGGCGGTCCTCCACCTTCTTCCCCATTTTCTCGTCCTTTTCTTCATTCCTATCCACTCTGCTTCCCCATGTTTCCCTACCTCCTTCTTTCTTCCCTTTCCTCTTACTTACACTTGTCTCTCAATATCCATTATCACCTTCCCTCCTTCTCTCCCTTGCCTCTCCACACCATCTTCCGTTTCCTCTACTCCCACCTTCGCCCCTTTACTTTTCCATTCTCTCTGTTTTCCGGCCACTCTCCCTTCCCACTCTATATCCCCTTTAATCCCGTTTCTCTCTCCTTCACCCTCCCTGTATATATACAGATTATGTTTCTAATCAGTATAATAACGATCATTTCTTAATCGACTGAACTATTCACACCGTCCAGTACTTTTTATAGTGATTTTCATTAAAACAAAAATTACCAACGCTTTCTTTCAGTCTTGTTCCTTACTGAAATACTATTGTTAATGTTTATCACACAATATTATACATGGATACATGGAGACAAAACGTAAATCAAAGACGCTATGTAGAGCGGTCCATTGATGGTTAGACCTGTGATGGGAGACGGAATGAAATATTTCCCCGACATGACTGTTTTGGGGAAAATATATCGGGAATACAACCCGCCCATCCTCAGGCAAGATTTTTTTTTTTAAAACCATATAAACTTGAACAAAATTAAATGATATAGGTGAGGGAAAAATGTTACTTAGGACATAGCAATTATAATTTTCTGCTACATTACTATATTATCTCGTCTCCTTATGTAGAAACAAAACCCGTTACAATACAAAATAAGGGGCACTTATCCCTCTTCACCAACCCCTCCCCGAATCAAAGAATACGTACAACTCATGGTTGAGAGGATCAAAAATTGACACTCCTCATAAAATGAATCAATGTTACTGATCATGCTAAACTTATAATGCAGTCGCTTGTCTTCAAACATTCTTCATATTGCTCTGTTTAGTCTCATTTCACAACGCCCCCTATCGTCAGAGTCAGCAGCCTAACATGTTAGCCTATGGAATGTTACCAACAAAAAAATCGTTAAAAATTCATTTTTGTTTAAACGAAAAGCACATCAACCCCGACGTACGTAATCACTAGCTCTTTCATTGGAACCCTCATGTCTCATTGACTTTTGAAAGTTCACCCACCGTAATTTGATCAAAATAGGTTGCAAGCTCGTCATTGCCTATAATACACATGTGAAACAAGTCGAACTTTGGACTCAGTTTGCCAAGCGATTGTAAGATTATAGGTCAAGCACACGAAGGATAAGAAGCATGAATTATCATAGATCCCTTCTGCTTGGTTCATTTAGTCCATTTCATCCAACCCCCTCCCCACCGTAATTTTTCCATTTAGTAAAAGAAAACATTTTGCCGAGGTTTGCAAAAACATGAATATTCATGAACGGTCAAACAATACAGCCTTTTAGTACGTAGCATACAGTGAATGGGAATGGGCGATGATTCGTCCAGGAGGTAGAGGTCAGTGGTTTGTGCTGGCAAAGTTCCAGCGAGCGAAAAGGAGACAACCGGAGCCATATGTATATATGAAACAGCCCCGGCTACTGAGTTGCCGGTGGCCGCCTATCATCCTGCCCAAGTCGCGTTCCAGAGAAGAACAAAGTCCACACGAAGAAATAAAATAAAAGAGTCAAGTGAAATCATAGAATTGAATTCCAAATAAACTTGACATCGGTCAACTTTACAGTGTAAAAATCTCATTCTGATCTGAGTTGTAACAACTAAAGGTGTCCAATTTTTTTTTAATTTTTTTTTTAAATGTTAGTATGCAAAAATATTTTTCTTTATCACACTTCTCGGGTAACTACCTCCAGGACATACAAGATACAGCCGTATTACATAATTAGATCTTGTACTGCTAGTCTGACCACCCTACCACCCCCATTTTTTGTTTAAAATCATCAATCCAAACGTTGAACTTGGGTCACTGTTGTTAAGAGAATATATTGTTAAAGTGGGATGGGTTGCATGTGGTACGGATGTATTGGTTGACAATTGCAACTGAAAGTTCTCACTCTTCTATGGGGCGACTTACTTCAGACACTGTCATCTGGCCTCCGAACTTTAGACAGCAAGGTCCTTTTCTTGTTTACCATATCATCATGAGCTTCTCATTCTACCCTTCCTTTGCATGAAATACATTATATGTACAGGCACCTGTTTGTATAGAGACATAAAAGAAATTCACTTTTATGGCATGTTCATGAAAGCAATGTGCAGTAAATATTATAAAGTGAACAGCAGGGTAGGGTTCTTGCAGAATTTCTAGAACTCGCAGTAAGGGTGTAATCAAATATCAACTTTGAACAATACTGGTATGTAGGAAGGGATTTAGGGTAGCCCGAAATTGGGTCTGGCAATGTCAAATACATTTAGGGTTGATATTATGTTTAGCAATGTATCCAGGATTAAAGTTAAGAATTCATTTTGTGTTACAACATAACCAGTATATTAATGTCAATAGAGCATGTCGTAACGATCGCTGGATTCTTTTAATTGGTTATACAGTGCTACATGTTCAACAAACTGCAGGCCAGTGTGTTTTTACTTTATTAAATCTATTGCAAATGATACTGTGTGGTATACTATTTTCCCTTCCACTCTTCATCACGATGCTGCTTTCACAATACAGAGGAAGATTTGAAAACTACCATTGATGAGTAAGAGATACATGCAGCTCCACCAGCACCTGAAAAATCCAGTTGTACGACACCTTCTCCTTAGACAATTGCTCCAGATAGATTTCCTACACTATTAAACTTCATCCCTAGGCCTAACCCTAAACCGCCTTAGTCCCAATTCCAACCCTCAGTCTAACCCTACACCTTTGACAAAATAAAGCCTAGAGTAGTCGTTGCAGGAGCAAATGTTGAGTTACTAAAAATGCCATGACAGACTCATATGCTATGAATTTATCTCTGTTTCTTTCCCTGATTGGTTAAAAAAACACTGTAATATGCATTATGAATTGCCAGTCCACTGTGCTTCGCCCATATATTGCCAGGTACAAGAGGCCATCGACTTGAGGTAAGGGGCAGAACATCAAGACTAGAAGTGGAACCTCAAGGCACCCCATGATCTCTCAACAGGAAGCCCTTTCTCTCAATCCCTGGAACAGAATTATATAAATATTCAATAAATATCAACCAAATATGTAAGAATACAAAAAAAAATACATTATTTAATTTTCAGTCGCCTTCAATGTTTACTTTCTTTTTCATCAAATTTGAGAGTTCAATTATTTTCTTTTTGCTTGTCAATCTGTTTCGTGTATTGGACTCTCCCCCGTTTTTTTCTTCATGGCCTTCAAATGTTAATTATAAAAAATATATATTGGAAGTTAAAATGCACTTTATATAAACACTACAGCAACTTGTTAGTAGACATATTGTTGCACACATACATGTATCCACCCCTGAATGGATACTTCTCAAACCAGCCCTTTGCATACCCCTCCAACTTGGCCTTATTTAATGTCCTCACTCATTTTAAAATTTCCTTTTACTTGACAAACTAAACAGATCATGTTTTAAAATTCCAAATTAAAAAAATCAAATATAAAAAAGGTTTACTTTCTCTTGTGGTGGTCTGTTTTCTACAGGAGATTCTTGTTTCAGGCACATACTCAAAGAAGGCAAGCATTTGGTAAGACACTCTGTATATTATCTGTAAAAGAGAGGGGGGAAATTTATTCTTAGAATAGCTAGGTTCACATTCAGACTCAGTTACTGAAAACAACAGTCACTGCTACAATGTTTGCAGTCTAAAGACTGAGAGTATAGAGACAGAATCTTGACGTAAACTAAGAGACAAAGAGTCAAGACTGCGTCAAAAACTATCAATATTCTAGATTAAATTTAGATACCATTAGCATGACTAGGCACTAGACTACACTACACTGCAGAGTGCAGTATACTTCTTCTTCTTGAAGATAATCTGCCTCGTTCAATACCGCTACTGAAGATTCTTGCATATGCCGTATATATATATATATATTCGGCCTGAGTGGGGTTTGTAGGTAGACCACCACACCGGGTTTTCCCCCTATTGTTATACGAATAGTGCCGTGGGTTCTTAACGTGCAAGAGTGGTGACTTTCCTGTACACCGGGCCTCCATTTAACGTCCTATCCGAGAGACGCAGAGTTTTCCACGTAACATAACCTGCGTCTATGAAACAAGGGGAGGGGCATGTCAACACACAACGCATGCTTCAGTCATCCGCCTGGGTGAGATTCGACCCAAGATCTTGGGCTGACAGGAAGACGCTTTACCGACTGAGCCAACTCCCCTATTAGTCCTCCTCACTGTCTACCGACTAGACTCTAGATTATTTACATTTCTATTTCAATTCTAACTTAACTAAAGTCTAGTGAAATCTTAATTTCAGGGAGCTCCGACGCCGAAGCCCTTCGGAGGCCGGAGGCGGAGCTCTCTGGAGCATATAAAGCATGGAGTTAGTGAAATCTAAACACTGTTTGGGGTTTTGCAGTTTAATTCAGGAATTGTTGTTTTGGCTGTTTACAACTTAGCCTGCCCTTGAAATAAAAATGGAATTTACGATTCTAAATTTATTAAATCCGACAGCCAAGTCTAGATAACAGAACAAGCTAGTACTAGTACTAATTGAGATATACTACTACTACAGTATACCACTCCAGCAAAGCATAGACTGATATTGACCAAAAGCTTCAGTCTCTCATATCGACGGTTTTCCCGCTGAAATTGCACCTGGCTCCTTGACCTCCTCTATACGTAGACTGAAGTACGTCCTATGCAGACTGAGTGGAACAAATGGTTCGGTTCGGCCGGACCGCGATGAATGAGATATGCAACCAGATTTTCACTCTTTACATCCTTATATATTCACTTTGGCTGCAATATTACATTGGATTATATATTTAAAAAAAAAACACAAAAAACACAGATATATCTACTTTGACTTACGATAGCTTGCTTATTTAGATCCTAAATTAATGATTAATCCGAGAAAGTCTCGTAGTCAACATGATTCGTTGTCAGCCATCTTGGTTTTAGTTGATGAATATTATGTTTTTCTTTTCGAACGTCCAATAGCTACGTACGGGTAAGCGGACACTTTTTTTTTTTTTTTGGTCTCGAAATTTGAAAATTTGAACTTTTTTTTTCGTTGGGGGGGGGGGGGGGTAGTCCGGCAGCCACTGAGCTACAACTCGTTTTGTTGAAATAAGTTTTTTTCTTGATGGATTCTGTTTCCTTAGGCATTGCAGATGACCAAACAGAAAACTGGAGCTTTGTCAGTGTTGAGCAATTTAAGATATGGCCACAAAACAAAATGGCCGCCAAAATAGCCTATTTTCAGCAAAATTTGAATTATTTCATAATACTTACGAAATATTGGCAAAATGGTGTGCTTATAATTCACAAAGACCATTGTCAACACATTCCTGGTGATCATACATGCCACATAGATGACCCTAGATGACATAATTAGCATATTTTACATTGTAATTGTTGCTAATTTGAATATTCAAAATAGATGATAAATGCCAGCTTTTAAGCTTAGAATCACAATAAAATAGTATTATACTCATTATACTTATGTTTTCAATTCCTAGAATACCAAAGTGTACCAAATACTTATGTCATACTCATTTGTCAATAATGACTAATTTAGATAATGGGAAAAAACAAAATGGCCACCAAAATGATAAATTTTAAGCAACATTTGCCATAAGTATTACACATTACTGAAATTGGCAGAGTAGTACTCTGGTACTTCATGAATCAGAGATGAATTGATTTGGATATTTGACTTTGGCGGCCGTTGTATATTTGCTCATTTACATATTCAAAATGGCAGCAATGTCAGTTTATCACACAATTTCTATTAATAGTCTATAGTAACAAACATTTGTTTTCACAATAGGATTTGAATTCCTAAGATACCATTACGTGAAAAATGATAACTTGATCACTCTTCTTTCATGAATTTGATACCATTTTATAGCGTAGGTCACTTTAAGTATCGATATTATGAATTTTACCTTCACAATTCATCTTGTACGCAATTCTTTTAAGGATACGCCTTTTCTTCCTTTGCTGAACTGAGCTCACGCATCACTGTCATTTTGATTTACATTTTTTTGCTGCCAGAGTCTGATCATTTAGACATCGCACGGATGCATGACACGCACAGAATATTGTGCACGCTCATTTGGCTTTGTTGTATCCACATCCTGATGATTTGCATGGGTTGTCACTTGCACAATTGCGACGTATAAGTCTCAGTACGTTTGCAGGTGCAAGTTTCACATTTGGTGGAGTGGTTACCGGGATAAGTGACTCTGTTGCTTCGTCTTGCATGTAACCAAATGCAGTAGGATCCAATGTCCATGGATTCAATTCCTAAGCACTCTTCCAAATCCATGTTTGAAGATGGGCACGCTTAACATTATCTTTGAAAGCTTCAGTTGTTGGTGGCATTGCAGCAAGATTTAGAGTGTTAGTAGCCCTGCTTTCCCGACCTGTGTAGTCCACACATTCAGCCGGCATTTGAAAGTCAAGTCATAGCCTTGGGTTGTCCATAGCATGATGTTATGAGCGCTGTTGCATCTTTTATCATGTCGGCCATATCTGCATGACTTGTCTCCAATCAATGGCAATGGGAACCCATTTTTCTGTATGTCAAAATGTATGTCGATTACATATCTGTCTCTGATGGGCGATTCCATTATCAAGGGTGACTGAAGACCTTGCTTTTGGTAGAAATGATGAAGCAGATGAACATAGACATATGTGTCGTCTGCAAGCACCCTGATGGATCGTCCTTCATCTGCAAGCATGATAGCCTGCTGCACAATAATCACATCAGCCTCCTCATGATATGTGGCCATATCGTGCCGTTGGATTGGAACACCACCTGGACCTAGTTGAACAGGAGTGCCATCTTGGCTAGTGATCACAAGCTTGTGTTTTATGATGAAACCTGCATCGCTTTGCAGATGTCGACAAATGATGTTAATCAACTGTTTCTTGTTCTCTGTGACTGTCAGAGTCAGTTTCTGAGACGGAAGGGGTGAAGTTGGACTCGGTTGGAAAACTCTGCAACCACCATTGCCTCTCAATATCCTGGTTGCACACTTGGTGCTGTAATCATGTACCTTTCAAAAACCAAGTACACATCACCGGATTTGAGTCTCTCTTCAATCTTGCCTTTGAACTTCGATACAAAGTCCATCACTGTTAGTTGTTGTGTTGGTGATGATGAAGGCCAATTAGAATTCCAAAGGAGAGCACAGCCATCGATCACTCTACACTTTCCTTCAAGTGTCGCGTGTCTAGCTGATACTTCAACCTTTGTCTCTGGTTCTTCAAAGCGGCCTTGGACTTCGAGATACCCATATCTCCAGACTCATCAAACAGAGCTGTAGAAACAGGGGACAGCTCGCATGACATTACATCATGAAATTCAACATATCTCTGGAACTTGCTTGTAGACCTATCGCGCGAGAGTATATCAACTTGATATCGTATATCTTGAATCGCCTACGTCAATTGATTTCTTCATGACAGCCATGGTTTGAACTTTCTTCGAAATTGTGTCGTAGAAACTTCCAGGCAATTTCCGTTCAAACTCACCCATTTGCTGAGCACCAGTTTCAACTGCTCTGTCAACATTCACTGATTCAGGAGCGATCTATCCATTGACCACATTGACAATGTTCGCTGGGTGCTTCTTTGGGTCCATTGGATCGATGCTCACATCCAGTTTTCTGCGCAACCAGTCTCTGTCACCCTGGTCTGCAGATATCCTTGCTGGAGCCTCTTCTTTGTGCACTAGCTGTTTAAGAACAAGCCAACTTGTCTCTCAGAGTTGAAACGTCTTCCGCAAGTCTGATACATAATTATGTGCAAGCTAAGGGCCCAGGTCTTGAGAGTTTCAGGCTTTAGAGTGATGCCAATCACACCAGCTTTACCATGCCCATATCGCATGAATGTTGTCTTGATGAACATGTCGCTCCATATGCCATTCCATAAGCCTTGAGTGTGTCTCATCACATGAGACCCTTTTATGGAATGCTGGAGTGCATCTCCTGGTAGAACATCATAAGCTTCACTGCCTCCAGGTGTAGTGGCCAACAACCTTCTCTTTCAGCCCGTACATAGAGCATCATTATCAGTACTGGTTTGATCAGGTTGTACCTCTACTGCAACCCTGTACAGTTGTTGATCTGCAGTGAAGACAGTGAAACATTGACCAGTTTTCTCTGTTAAACTGCTGTGATTTGCTCATGGCTGTCATTATTGTGTCTGGATGTGCTGGTGGCATATCAATCAATGATAGATACCCTGCTTTAGTTTTGGGATGTGTGGCTTCTCCTTGATTGCGACACAAATGCGTATTGTATCTATTGAACTCAGGACAGTTATCACGCTGCACAACATCTGTCAAGAACCTGAGGTCACACTCATTAGGTCTCTGTCGAGAAACCATATGAGCGAGAACACTAAGTGGTGGAACTTAGTTCTTGACAGGTGGCATATCTGGTTTCCTTGGACCATTGTATCTCATGATGCCAAGCTTGTAGTCAATATCTCTAGACATTTCAGCCTTCTTCAGTTGCGAAATCTCTTGCTGATCATCATAGTGCACGCTTGTATCTGGCTGGGTCATGAGAACTGCAAGGGAATGTGTTGACAATTTACCGTTCTGAGATGAAACATCTGCATTAAAGTTGTCAACTACGATCTGAACAAGACCATCTTCAGAACTTGATAATGCTGTCAGTTCAGTGTTTTTTCATGCCTCTACAGGGTATCTCTACAAATATGTTTGCTTTGAGATGATAGGCTACATCAATTAGCTTTAATTAAAATGCAGCGTATATGTGTATATATTGATTGATTGTTATCGAAGTAGAAATGTACACTTTTTTATGAATCACCCTGTATAAATGTATAAATTGCTCTGCCATTTAAAACCACGTTTAGAATTATCAAAATATATATCATATCTGGTTTTAAAACATCAGAAAGGGGTTCTTAATGCAGCAATAAAACATGACAAAGTATACATTTTCACATATTCTTAGAGCAGAAAACACCATTTTTTGCGGCCATTTTGTTTTTGCTTATAATCACAAATTGCTAAAGAGTAAAGGCGATAGAATGATAGGCTACATCAATTAGCTTCAATTAAAATGCAGCTTATATACATCACAAAATATGTTGCCAGAGTGTGTATACATTAATTACTTGTTATCGAAGTAGAAATCGCAAACAGCCAATCTCTTGTACACTTTTTGTATGAATCACCTTGTATAAATAATGTATAAATTGCTCTGCCATCTAAAATAATATTTAGAATTATCGAAATATGTATCATATATATCATATCTGGTGAAGAAATCAGAAAAGGGTTCTAAATGCAGCAATAAAACATGACAAAGTATGCATTTTCACATATTTTTACAGCAGAAAACGCCATTTTGGCGGCCATTTTGTTTTTGCTTATATCTCAAATTGCTCAAGGCTGACAGAGCTCCAGTTTTTTGCTTGTTCACAGTGGATACCTAGACAATCAGAAACCATTAAAAAAAAAACTTATTTCACCAAAACAAGGTTAGGCCCCAAATCCGGGTATGGCTGCCGGACTAGGGGGGGGGGGAGGGGGGGGGGGGGGTAAGGTCACATTACGTTAGCCGTGGGCATAATTATTATTATTATTATTATTTTTTAAATAAAAAAAAAAAAACAAACAAAAACAAAGGGGGGGGGTTACTTTTTTTTAGCGGGGGTTTACACACATAAAAATACTAAAGGGGGGGGGGGGGGTTTGAACCCCCAACCCCCCCCCCCCCCTGCGTACGCCCCTGAGCACTGCACTACATGTAATAATAGAAGTCCACACACAAATAGTCCATACACATAACAAACAAATGCACGCAATAAAGACGATGCGAAGTGGCGGATCAGCAATTTTGAGAGTAGACTAAGCCCACGCTTAAAATGTTTAAATGATTCTTTCGAACACTGTAACAGTATAAGTTGAACAAATTGTATTTTACTGCTATTTAGAATCTAGACTAGTCTAGATCTAGGTGTCATCCATTGTCACTAAAGTACCAATTTCGAGTGAAATCAGCTGAGTTTTGTACAGTGCTGTGTGTAGTGAAAAGCTCGAAAACATAATTTTGGCCCTGGAATATCGTTTTTTGTTTTTGTTTTTACATCAGAGGGTTTTCATGACATGCAGTGAAACTTCTATCGTTACCACATCACAGGGTTATATCAATGCCCTTCTAGCTCTCAATTTGCGACATAGAGTAGAGAACACCGATGTTTTTTGAACAGCTATCATGTTTCCGTGGAGATCCAGATTATGAGTTTAATGCTCTCTAGGTCTGAGCAGATGTTTTACTTTTCTCAGAATCTCACAGCCCTTAGTCCAAATACTGTTACTTTACTTTAGCGGAGTCCTACCAGTTTCTCGTTATATGATGGACCAGGACTTCCCTCTCCAAATCTCAACAACCCATTTCACATCAAGTCTCTCTTAATCACACCAAGGCACAGCTGGCAGCCATTAGACTTCAAGTATGTGGCGTCTACACTAACTTAATGGCATAAACGAACAATTCAATGACATGAAATTGCAAACGAATAAATCGTATCCAGTTTCAAGTACATGTAGTTAAATACTGATAAAATCGTTTATTAGAAATATAATTCTTTCGTCATTATTGTTAGAAGAAACACATTCTTGCTAATAATATAACGTCGGGTATTTAGGTATTTAGGGTAGCTGAACAACAACAAAGTTTAAAACACATAGATGTTTATACAGGCAAATAAAGTATTCAGAGATAGGATCCATCACCACAGAAAAAAATCATTATAATAGGACCTAACAAATGTACTCGTTATTACAGATCACATGATTGCCATTATAAAGATGTAAATAAAAATTGATACTGTGAAAGAAAAAAGATTAATGCACATGCCTCTCAACAAAGATATACAAAAGCCATAACCTCACACTCATCAGAGCGAAACTGGAGAACATAGAGCCAAAATAACTATACTACTTTTAATAAGCTCCTTATTCCTGTCCAATCCAACAAGTCTGAAAATTTGAGACAAAAGGGCATCATTATGTAATTGCTGAACTAACCCAATAACACATTCCTCTATCGATTGAATTGCTTGATAGGAATACCTATAGGGGAGGGGGTATCTGAAATGATATATTGACACCCCATCAAGGAGTGAAAACAAAAGTGTAGAAATGCAACATGACCCCTCCCACATAATGCTCCAACTTGAGATTCCAGTTATCAGTGTAAACAATTAATTCAATAAATAGGAGCAGTACCCCCCCCCCCATGACAGCAATGCCCTCTCAGTAACTCAACCCATGTTAAACTTTTAACACCACTGATTAATGATCAAAAACTAAGATTATGACAAGATATCAGTTGAAAAGTCTTAAACTGCTTATACAGGAATATCAGTTATTTAAATTTAACTTACACTGTACATGTACTATGCATGTTTTCTGAGAAGACTGTACATGCATGTTTAACCTTTTTCCCCACAAAAGATAGAGAGATTATATAAAACTTGCACACCAAAGAATTCGAAAATGTTACCAGCAATTACCCTTTAGCTACCTAATATGATGGGTGTATTTTTGCTACCAAAGAATACATGCCAAAATAAAATCAATAGGATTTCATAGAATTTTATACATTTGAATGTGGGCAATTGAACTAAAAATGACCAAGAGCCAAATTCATCGTTCGTTCGTGTCTCCTTAGATTAAGATAGTTATGTAAAGTTCCTTAATTGAAATTAAATTAAACTGAATTAAATTCGTCCATCGCCCGATTGCTGCAATGGCCGCTTCATTAACGAGGGCCAGGTCTTCATCTGTACAACCCGTTCCACCGCACTGCAAGATGTGGTCCATCGTCTGAGTCTCTCCGCATCACAGAGAGTATCTCCTTCATGGGCATAACCCCATCTTGCCATATTGACCTTACAACGCCCCATTCTCGTCCGCATTCGATTTAGGCATTGCCACTCCGGCCACTTCAGGTTAAGCCCTTTGATGAGTACGGGCTTGGTTGATGGTAGAGGATTTTGTTCAGGTGGTGGGACAGAATCGAGGAAGCTGTGTCGGGATATAAGTCGTTTGTGGGGTTGTAAGTATCCGTGTAGCATGTGTCTCTCATCTGTTACCTGCTTCATCCGTTCCTTTAGGCAGGTGTTAGTGCGCCTTTGGTTAGGAGATCCAATGCCAGCGAGGTGATATATCTCCTCAACTTTTGTTGCCAAATTCATGAAAATTGGCAATGACTTCAAAAATATATATTTCCTATAATGACAAATTAAGTACCAAACACAGGCGAAAAGGTATAAAAAGAAAAGGAAATAAAAAATCACCCAGTTCTTTTCTTTGAGTAGAATAACAACATTGAAGATTGTTTACGCATAAGTTAAGGATGTATCTCTTTAACAACTCCCATCTTTTTACGTCTTTTGGTATGACGCGGCCGTAGTTCGAACCCACGACCTCCCGGTTGTGAGGCGGACGCTCTACTGACTGAGCCAACACTCCGGTGCTATGAACTACATTATTGTGCCATTGACGCATATTGTCACCATTTCTTTGTGTACTGGTAAGATCCCTGTTGCGTAGAAAAAGGCCCGTGTAACGCCAATCTTCAAGAGTGATGACAAAACAAATCCATCAAAGTTTAGACCGATCTCAGTCCTCCCGGTATTGTCTAAATTGTCATAAAAGATTGTGTTCGATCAAGTGTATAACTATCTGTCTAATAATAGCTTGCTTAATCCTTGTCAACACAGTTTCCGCCCAGGTCATTCAACCACTACTGTCTTATTAAATATCACCGATGATATTGCAAACACAATTGATCAAGGGTATGTCATTGGTATGGTCACCATTGTCCATAGACCTAGGGAAAGCAATTTATTTGATTTTGTTTAACATATTTTTGAAGAAATTATCCTACTTAGGGTTTGACGAAGGTCCAATAAACTGGTTCCGAGACTATTTCTGTGGTAGGGAGCAATCAACGGTTGTCAATGGTAACATGTCACGTTTTCGTACGGTGGGAAGCGGGGTGCCCCAGGGGAGGATTTTGGGGCCCCTTCTTTTATCCTTACACTAAATGATTCGGTAAAATCCGTTGAAAAAATGTCCTATTTCCTTATATGCAGATGATACGTGTATTTATTTTGCATCAAAAGAACCAACAGAATAAAAAACAACCATAAACAGATATTCAAAGTTAATGTCTACGGATGTTTTTCAAATAATAAAGTGTTGAACAATTTCGATGAATGTCAATTCATGTTACTACACTGTAAAAAAATAATTGTCGAAATAACTCAATAAAATTGAGGGAAAGAATTGCCTTATTTTTATTAAGTAAATATTACCTACGGCATCTTAAGTAGAATTTACTTATTTTGCTGAATAAATTTTTACTCAGTTAAATCGAGTTACATTAACGTAAATAATTTAAGTATTGTAATCATTTTAGATAATTAAAAAAAAAAGCTATGATAGGATTACATATTGCACGATTTGTTACCCATCTAATCTAACAAGTAACATCCACTAATCATTCCCTACTTCTATTTACGATTTATCACTAATCACTAACACTACTTCTATTTAAGATTTAACCATATATATATATATATCTACCACCATCACAAACTATTACATACGCTTGAATTCGACACATATTGAAAGGCTCCAAATTTTATATATACTTGATCGTAGCATCTTAAAAGGAAAATTGGTTGACAATTTTCTGAAATATCAAGTTCTGATTTGTTTTGAACTGGGTAACAATTAAAAATTGTCTTGTCTTTGCTTAGCCATGTTAAATGAATTAGTAAATGTTTTAAAGTCCTTAAATTTTCATTCAACCACAAAAAAGAATTGTTTTATTTAAAAAAGAGTTTAATTTGGTCTTAATGAATATTCATGAATTATGTAAATATTTATATTACGCACTGCATCGGTCCTTACTTTAAAAAGATAAGAATAATTAACATAAATTGTTTTGAGTAATACGTATATTTTCTGATTTTGAGTTAAAATTACTAAATTAATACAAGCTGAAATTACTTAAAGTTCTTATGTATTTGATTTTACTTAAATATTCCACGTATGTTCTACTAAATTGAAAGTTTGAGTTAGCAAGACTTAAATTTAGTGCGTAAGTGGCAAAACTAATGTTTTCAAGTAAATTCTACATGGAAAAAATACGTAAAAATTACCAATGAACAAATTCTTTTTACAGTGTAGGCTCTAAAGCAAAACTCCGGTTATTTGAAAAATGTTAAAATAAAAATTCAAAATTCTCAATTACAGAGAATAACACATTGTAAATATCTTGGCGTGATAATAGATAGTTATCTATCATGGACTCCCCAAATTGATAATGTTAGGAAAAAGGTTTTACAAACATTTTACTCTTTAAAGCGCATCAGATTGTATGAACCGATAAGTACTGCTCTCCTTTTGTATAAATCGTTAATTCATCCAATCTTTGACTATTGTTGTACAGTCTGGAGTAATAGCAATGAAAGCCAGCTAAATCGTCTCCAATTCCTACATAATAGAGCGTTAAGGTCCGTTTGAGAGGTATATAATCGTTTCAATAGAGCCATTTTGTATAACACGCTAAAGGTCGATACACTCGACGGAAGGTGGAATAAGCAGTCAATTTTACTTGTATTCAAATTATTTAATAACATAGCCCCACCCTCACTATGCTCACGAATCCATCTTAAATCACACCACTACCTGTTATGTAATATCAATTGCCAAATTTAACTGCCACGGCCACATACAAATTACCTCAGAAAGAGCCCTCTCTATTCAGCCTCTAAACTTGTCATAAGCTACCGGCAAACATCCGATTAGAAAAAAGCCCGGCAGCATTCGCACGTTTTATGTTCCTCTCTTAAATGATACACCCCTCCATTATTTCTGTTATCCAAGTGATTTTTTAATTCATCCTGTTTCTTATTAATGATGTTATGATAATTTTTGTGATTTCTTTTGTATATAATGTTTGTATTCGTTTATTTGTTGAGTTCAATTATTGTCATGCACGGCCTTGTTGAAAAGCAGCTTCTAGCTGAAAGCAGGCTTTTTAACCGAGATTCAATAAAAAAAAAATACAAAAATACAAATACTCAACTCACTCTCTCTCAAATCTGTTTACATGCTTTTTAATATTGTTCTGATACTAGCCAAGTTATTGTATTAATTCAGAGAATTCGGAGAGAGTTTTTTTAAATTTTATTCCACAGACTCATTGCTTAATTGTTTTCCAGTATGTATGTTTTGATTAATCAAATTCTGATTCTGAGATTCCACACAGTCATGCTCTAAAACTTATTCTTACTGTAATTATCACTGCTTGTATATCACTGATAAGGTCTGTTGGCAACCATTGGCAACATAGAGACGGATGTTGTGTTATGGGTCCTCAAGGTAGTCTACAGCCCAGTTCACCAGCTGACTGACCAAACTGGAAATGATTGGTGGCCAAGACTTGAATCCAGAAGATTGAGCTCATGTGTTATATTTTGTAAGTCTTTTTCAATGTTATTAAGTTGAAATACATAGTGCTACTTTCCTCAGTTGATGTAAAATTTCATTGACATCGGAAACGTGAATAGATATCTGACTTACAATCAGTGTGTTAACAAAGTGACAGCTATAAATCTACTTTATGATAACCCTGAATAGAAAATGACATGTACCTATGCTTGCTGTAAATTTGCAATAGCCGGTTGCTCCTTGTGGACTAGCTGATGTTGGGGTTAATTGTGGTTATTACGTACTCCTGGAGTGTGTCTTGATATTTGTGGTGAATAAAAAGCATGGAACTGCATAGCGGCGGGCCCAGGATTTTCTAAAAATGGGGGGGGGGGGGGAGATCCCCCCTCACTTCATGAAGCACACTGCAAACATGTAAGCGCAAGTCCTTCTGGATGGGGCAGAGCCCCTGGACAATCAAGTTTTGCCAATTCAGATCCAGACCTGCACGATAGCCATGTTGAGGGATAGAAACTGTAATATATCCCTTGCAATGTGCACTGCCCTATTGCTTTGATTCTTTAGAAATCAATTCTCTCTCTTATACACACACAGTCTCTCTCTCTTTTATTGAACAAAGGTTTGTCTTGTATAGGATCCAGGGAGGGCCCCTTAGAGCCAACGCTTTTAAATTGTAGCAGTTCGGGTGGGGATCATCCCACCCAATATGTTGCCAACATGTTATTAAGGTTCATATTGTAATAAACTCTTAGAATTTTTAAACACGTTTTTTTTGTGTTTAACCGAATGACCTTTTTTTTTGGAAAGGAGATTTTTATCGGGTGGGTAATTGGGAGGTGTCAATCATGTCAATCAAAATGTTTTTGTTTAAAGACTGTCTCCAATATGCATCATTACATTTAAAGTATTGACACTTGTGGTACTTTAGGTGTATATATAGACAAGCAAAACTGAAGGAAAATCAATAAATGTTTCTTTTAAGGGCATCTTTGGACTCACTTTATTCAAACAACAGAACACATTCCATTTTGAAAACAAAAGTACATGTTAAGCAGAGGGATATGTACCTAGGCATTGTGATTGCAAACATTTTAGACAGTTCCATATTTCATAATTATACAATAATCATGAAGAAATATGAAAAATTATAATGTAACTTTATACAAAGTCAAAGAAGTTGTTTCTATTGCAAAAGGCTGCCGCTCATTACATTAATACCTCGCCAATGGTTGTATACGTCCGTTATGTAACAATGCATCTATCGGTACTAGCACAGCAATAGTAATCAACATTTCAAAAATACAACTAAAGCTGGGCTCCCACTTAGCCGAGTTGGAGCCTCGAGTTGTGGCGAGCTGGCGCGATCTTATGGCAAGCAGTTTTATCATTAAAACATATTTCTTGATATCTAGAATTCAATTCTTGATATCACGAAATCAAATTCTTGATATCAAGAATTACCATTGCTTTACAACGTAAAACTATTTCTTGATAACAAGAAATATGTTTTAATGATAACACGGCTTGCCATAAGATGGCCCCAGCTCGCCACAACTTGATGCTCCAACTCGGCTAAGTGGGAGCCCTGCTTTAGAGGTAGCACTGTATATCTAGCGAAAGACTGTCGCTCATTACATTAATAACTCGCTAATGGTTGTAAGCGTCCGTAATGTACAAGGACAAAACAATGCATGTATCACAGTAATAGAAATCAACATTACAAAAATACAAATATGGGGAAGCACATAGCGAAAGACTGTCGCTCATTATATTAATAACTCGCTAATGGTTGGAGATATCGAGATAACGGCAAAGCGGGACGGACGGACAGACAACCCGGCCGGGCGCGCCGGATGCAGTTTGTGATTCGGGGGTGGGGGGGGGGGGGGGGGGGGGGCGGGGCAAACATTCCAGAGGGCTCACCCTCCAGGGGCTAATGTCTTCTCAACCCTAATAAAAACACACATGCACGCCTTCCCACCCTCTCACAATAATACACAGGCGCACGTTTACACTCCATACAACACTCGTACATATTTATATACACACGTGCTTTTTATATTTGTATTTGTTAAACACGTGTAATATAAAACATGCGAGTTAAAGTTAAAAAGTTTGAACGCTTTATGATCATGATCACCATTCTTCAATGATCACCACATTTTTTGTTACGGGGGGGGGGGGGGGGGCTTTTAGGGGGGCTTTTGGGGGATACTCCCCCCCCCCCACCCCCCACTTTTTAATTTTAGGGGGCAACCACGTTGTCCCCCAAATTTCGGCGCCTATGCCACCGTAACCACCTTCGGTGGTTGGGTCGCTGCACAGGAAATTAATGACGATTATACCCTGTTCATGACACTGTTAATAAATATCATGAATAAATCAAAACAACGTTTAGATACTTTTAATAATAGTTCCCCCTATTTTCAACAGATAGGGGAAATTCAAATTCTAGCATCGCTTCAAAACATTCAATACATTTTAACATGGATATAATTTATTTTTTCAGGCAGAACGAAACTCAAAAATGATATTGCATTGGCATGTGAGTGTATCATTATAACTATTCATATTGTTTTATCAATTATTGTGAAATAATATGCATTTAAGCTTTTGGAGCTTTGTTGGAGTACTTGAAAGAAATAAAGCGTTAGGAACTAATAATGGACATAATATCACTTTGCCATTCAGTCAAGTAATAAATAATACTATAGAAATTCAAGTATTTATTATGTGTTTCTATTCAAACTTGTATTATAGAAAACAATATAGTATAAAGAAAAATACACATTCAATTCATTATGTCTGTACGTTGGACATAGTACAATCATAATCTAGTTCAAGCAAAGCGTGACCAAGAAAAATCATTATATTATTAATATATCTTATATATATATATATATATATATATGTATAATATTTATGTATATTTATACACGCATATAAAGTTAGTGTAAATACTTGAAATTGAATTCAAAACAAATTGTGCATAGTATTCAGCAATAATGTTCATAAACTGACTTGCCTAAATTAAACCAGAACAACAACGACGGTCCATTCACCGGCCTGTTAGCGTGAGGAGATGGAGCTGGTGGATTATTCCAATGATAGAAAACATTAGCCGGATTATCTGGACTACGGTCTGCCTACTTTCATTCTTTTTGTTACGATCTGCAGTGAAAAAAACAGGAAGTCTATTCATGTTTTTGATTTTCGAACCAATCAGCTGCAATGTTTTGTTTGCATCCACTAAATACTAGCTTCAGGTCTTTGTATTTCATCAAGAGATTAAAAAATATAACGCGAACATTCAGAAGAAGCTAAAATAAACGGAGAGAAGAATATTACAGTACAATAATAATTGTAAGAAGTAAAACTTTTAGTGAATGTAAATCTCTGTTGCATCAAACTGATATGAACAAAAATGTTTATTATGCTATATTGATGGTGTTAATATACGTCGGACATTATACTTAGGCGAGAAGACATAAACAAACACAACAGAAAGACAAAAAAGAGCCGGGGGGTGATTAGAGAGGCAAATATCATAATAATGAATACAGTACAGACTACGTCCAACTTTCTGTCTCTCCAACCCCTCTCACTCATACTGTTTATTTCTGAACTCTAAATATGATATCCATCTTCCTTCGCTTGCTTTTATGTCAAACTCAACTAGCAATATGATTTTGTGTGTCTTGTTTCCCTGTTTAATATTTTTTCTTATCTAATTACAATTCTTTCGTTCAAAATCTATCACAATCACTAACATAATGGCGCATACAATGTTAACGCAACGTACACTAAAAAAAAAAAGTGCTAAATTTAGCACTTAAAGATTCAATTTTAGCACTTTTTAGGAGCTCGCATAGTGACTGCACTCGAAGTGCTGAGTTAGCACTTGCACCCGGGCTACTTTGCTAGCACCCAAAGGAGCTGACTGTTGTGCTAAATTTAGCACTTAAAGATTCAATTTTAGCACTTTTTAGGAGCTCGCATAGTGACTGCACTCGAAGTGCTGAGTTAGCACTTGCACCCGGGCTACTTTGCTAGCACCCAAAGGAGCTGACTGTTGTGCACTTAAAGTGCCAAGTTTTGCTCTCTTTTGGGTGCTAGCAGAATAGCCCTTGTGCAAGTGCTAACTCATGCGTTGTTTGACATGCCCCATCTACATTTGGTATGTGGTCAAGGTGGATGTCCTTCGTCATTTACCACTTTCAACTCTTACAGGAAACATTTATTAAACCAACATCCACAAGAAGATACTGAACCTGAAGTTGTACAGGGTATGGAGGGTCTAGTTGATGCTGATTTGGGTGTTGCTGTTAGTGAAGTGCATAATCCTGCAGCAGATGATGCATTTGATGATGATGATGATAGGATAGGCCTACTACAAGAACAAGATGGAGCAATGCATAATGACAGTACAAGACACTATGAATATGACAGACAATGAAAGCGGACAAAATATACAGTTCCTTAGGTAGACAAAGGAACATCCCTTCACTGCTATTATGTTAAAATGTGTAGAACAGGTGTCACATGCATATTCACCTGTTCTACACATTTTACATACTAGCAGTCAAGGGATGTTCCTTTGTCTACCTGAGGAACTGTATATTTTGTCCGCTTTCATTGTCTGTCATGTTCATAGTGAGACCAGCTGCATTTTTTATTGGTTCTCTTTTATCAAA
Source organism: Strongylocentrotus droebachiensis (assembly GCA_035222895.1). Classification (NCBI taxonomy): domain Eukaryota; kingdom Metazoa; phylum Echinodermata; class Echinoidea; order Camarodonta; family Strongylocentrotidae; genus Strongylocentrotus; species Strongylocentrotus droebachiensis. Next base: position 205,134 of record JAVYIG010002752.1, read on the forward strand.
CACCAACATGACCCATGCTATGACAAACAGAGTGTTATCTGCTGCAACAGCTTTGAATACTGATGTTGTTGACAGTTTAAGGAGCAAAGTTATTCAGACTTTTGAGGCCTTGGGTATTGACCTGGAGAATGAAGAATGTAAGAATCTCTTAGCTGAATTTGATTCAAAAACAAATATTCACAAGGTAACAGCTATTATACTAACCGACCAATCAGATCAGGTTATGCAGTCAGCACTCGATGTTAAGTGCTGCATATTGTTATAGCACTCGTTTTCTGCACTCAAATATTCAGCACGTTTCGGTTTCCTTGTTAAAGTTAACCCGTCAAGTGCTGATTTTGGCACTTCAAGCGCAGAATCTCACTCAGCACCCAACATTTAGCACCTCAGTTTTTTGCGTGTAGCCATAGCATTAAAGGCGAGTTTGAAAGAAAGGGGAGAGGGGAAGGGGGGGGGGGGGGGTTATGAACAAAAGGGAAGCGTCGACCCGTGTATTGTTCGTGACATCCATTTAATAAACTACTGTTTAATGCGCGGAGTTGGGCAAAGGCAACATTGAATGTCCGAGATAAAATCATTACCAGCAAGAGCAAATAACACTGAGTTCATATAGGAAATATATTTATTCAGATGGTCATATCTCAGGCAATACTTAACATATTCAATTGTTATCAATATTTGGACATTGTTTTTGATGCTCTTTCGGAAAATAAAGAAAAAATTGAGAAATTCAAAACATAGATTATTTATGACGTCACACTTCACCACTTATTTTAAATGTGTTTAATACCAGTGTCACTGTGTTAGATTCTTTACATTTCATTTATCTGGGGACAAACCTTTGATAGACTTTTGGTCTTTATTTTGTTCCTCACATTTTTATATTACTTCAAGTTGATTGTTTTATTGAATTCTCTCCCACGATCCTATTCTATTATTTTTGTTTTAATTCATCTCCTACCTCTCTTTTTCCCTCCTCTCGATCATTCTTATTATTTTATTTTATACTGTTTATTTCTGAACTCTAAACATAATATCCATCTTTCATCGTTGATAAATGTAACGTTAAAACGATTGTCAAGTCTGAGTCGTTGCTAAGATTTTTTTAGGCATGATTGTGTAATCAAAGAACATAATACTAAGCTGGTAGAATTGTTGTATATACTTTAATTTTTATGTTATGTTTCACTCAATCATTGAGTAATTAATGTGAATATGTATTGAAATTATGGAAATAAAAACCTCGCTTGAGGATAAAAGAAAAAAAATGAGGGCTGCTGCTGTTGTTGTTACTGTTTTTTTCTCGGCGCTTTCATTCAAAAAGCTCATATTTTGCGCCATTCATTTATAATCTTTAAACAATCTTTTCATGATTAGTCAAGCGTATGGCCCATATGTTTATAAGTGTTCCGGAAGTCAAATACTGTTTAAGATAACCCAACAAAAACTAACAAAGTTTGGAAACGAAAACGTGACAAATGAAGCTACAACAAAGTGAAACATATTAAAGGAACAAAAAGTATAATGTATGACTTGTATAAATACGTGATTAATATTTTTTCGATAAGTTATTATTAATAAGTTATCCCTATGGGGGAAGGGAATCTGAATTATGATCGTACAAAGCAGGGGCCGCGGAGCGTTTTTGAGAGTGGGGGGGGGGGGGGTCTGAGCATGCAAACAATCCATAAACCCCTTTTTCGGAGCTTTAATGTAACGTGTCTAATAAAAAAGAAGCCCCAGCCAACCGGTTCCGCGGCCCCTGCATAGTTGAGAGTTAAAAACACATGGCAGACCAGTCATATAGAGGGCGGTCAACTGGTATCATTTGAAAGTACTATGAGTAGGTCGCGCTCTGTGGTAAAGTTGTTTGAAGCGGAAGCGTTCTTTATGCGGGATTTCCGCATGTGTCTTTTGAATAGAGGGATTAGGACGATTGCGGCTTTTACGCAAAATGGCCGCGTTGTAGGAAGCACGCGTGATTACAGCCACTCAAATTGATTCAAGGCGCCTAAGAATAAAGAGTAATCTATTGATGGCTATGGATTCTCATAAAGTCACTCTTTTACTTTTATTAGATCTAAGTAGTGTATTTGACACAATAGATCATTCTTGCTTATCAGAAACTTTAAAGATCTGTTTCGCCATAGATGGTGTTGTTCTTGAATGGATAGAGTCGTACTTGGCAAATAGACATCAAAAGATCAAAATAGATGATGTGATCTCTGATGATTTCCAAGTGCCTTTTGGATTTCCACAAGGTTCTCGGCTGGGTCCTTTGTTATTTACTCTGTACACTGCTGATCTCAGTTCAAATGTTCAAATGAATTTTTCAGAGATATCATGCCACTGCTATGCAGATGACACACAACTTAATGTATCATTCAGACCTGATGCTCAAGAGCGATGTGTCTCACTTCTAGAAATATGTGTTGATCACTTACGTGGATGGATATTGAAAAAAATAGGCTCGTGCTAAATGATAGTAAAACTGAATTAATGATCATTGGCACACCTTAACAGGCATCCAAAATCAACTTTAAAAGTGTATCCATTGGAGATTCTGTAATAGAACCATATGTGAATGCAAGAAATCTCGGAGTACAGCTCGATGCGCATTTGAATATGGTAGAACACCTCACAATTTTTTTTTAAATCAGCATACTACATGATGTATAATCTCAGACTTATTCGGAAATATTTAGATAAGGACATTACGAAAGACATTGTTCATGCACGTATCACCAATAATTTGGACTATTGTAATGGTCTTCTGTATGGCATCCCTGACTCTTCAAGAGTGAGATTGCAACGGGTCCAAAACACCTGTGCAAGGCTGATTTGTGGTTGTTCCAAATTCACATGGATCACCCACATTTTAAGAAATCTACATTGGTTACCAGTACGCCAGAAAATAATATTGCTGATTGTATATAAAGCACTTCTTGGTCAAGGTCAAACTTAATCAACACAATCGCAACTTGCGCAGTTCCCGAATTGTTTCGTTGCTGCAGATCCCATCTATCAAAACAAACAAAAAAACGCTAGGTGATCGGGCATTTGCTTGTGCAGCCCCAAAACTTTGTAATAACTTACCAATAGAAGTCAGGAGATCACCATCTGTAAATATCTTTAAATCAAAACTGAAAGCACATCTTTTCATTTAACTGTAAATCTAAGCATGTCAGGAGCTCGTTTATATAGCGCAGTAGAATATATACCTAATGTTGGATAGTTTCTGCGCTCTATAAAGTTATTATTATTACATCCTTATTTGATAAATCATTTAACACGTTTTATTATAAGAAATGCATATTGACGAACTGCAAAATCCCTTTTTTCGAATTCGAGGGAAGTTTAGAGTAATCTAAAATATCTTTTTTTATGAGAAAGGGTTGACCTAAGTGTATAATTCTTTATGTCTATGTGAACTTACTATCGTAATTTAAATGTAGTTGTGTGTTTATTTCCGGCTTTATTTTCATCAATCCAGCACAACTTGAGGTTTGAACTTGAAACTTCGTGATGATATATTTGTCACCATTGGAAGATTAGATTCTGAAGAAGTAGGTAAAAAGTCATAGAGTTCTATTTCTGAAAAAGATTAATGGTAATAGGAATGGTGATTAGGAATGGTCAAATGCAAGCCTATGTACGTATCCCTTTTTCCCTATGAGAACTATCTATTCGGCTCTGCATTGGTTATTGAAAGTGCTCCCTCTTTTGATGAGTTTGGATATATGAACTCCTCCCTGGAAAACGAGTTTTATTTTACTATTCTCTAATACTGATTATATATGACATATCACTTTAACTATCCATTCTGCTGGGACGAGATGAAGAGATAAATCCTCCCCCTCCTCCTCCCTCCTGTACATAACACACAGACGCATGCCCATCCGCACACACCCTCAACAAATTCGAAAAACACGAAATGTGTACACTCAAATATTGAGAATCTCTCTCTCCCTCCTTCCATTCTCCCTCTCTCCTCATCTCTCTCTCCCCTTCTTAACCTCTCCCCTCTCACTCTCTCTCTCTCTATCCTCTCTCTCTTTTCTCTCATTCTTTTTTACTTTCACATTGTTTCTCTTCAACTTATGTGACCACAAGATCAAAACATCTTTTCGGTAAAATTTTACCCCGCAACTCTTTGTTTTTAATAAGTTCTTCGACCGTACCTTTGAGTGATTGAGTAATTGAGTAATGGATTTATGAATTTATATCATATTTCTCATCTTTTTTTTTCTTGTAACATTTATAAGCACGTGCATTCATGTGACATTTACATTTTATACATTTAAGTTTGATACATTTTTTTTCTTCCAAATAGAGTATAAGACATTATATAGACAATTAAAAGAAAAACAAATAATAATAATAATGATATGTTGCATGTTTTATGCATACTTAATACGAATTACATGTGCTTGGTGCCTTCGGAATAACTATAAATATAAACATAGAGAGTGACTCGCTATTAAGAAAAAAATGATTAAAGGAGGGAGAACATTAACTATAACAATAGTTTCAGTTTCAGTTTTAGTTTATTTTCATATTTCACATGTTGTATAATACATCATTACATTAGGCATGTTACATTTTTTGTACTCATTTTTGGATGCGTTTATACAAACAAAAGAATAATACATAAGACTAAGTTGTATAAAGGAAGAAATATGATGGAGCCTAAAGTGAAAGCAATGCTTGTAGGTCATAGGCTCCGGAAGTTATAACAATGATACAGTCTTGTCTATATTAAATAACGTAATTGAATTAAATTGAAACTTATTATGAAGAAAAAATAAACAATAGTAAAACTTGTCAAGATTAAACAGAGGCGGGTTTATACAAATTTTATTATGCCAGGTCATGGACAAAAGCAACTCAATGAGCATGCACGTATACACAATAGACAATGAAGAGTAAAACACGAGTCATTAATAATTGCATAATAGCCTAGTTTTAACATCTTTTTTAAAAAGAGTTTGTCTACTTTAGATTTCGAATTTTAACAAGGAGAGAGTTCCAGATTTCTGGTCCAGTGTTTCGAAAGGATTTAAGGGCAAATTCGGTTAGATGGAATTTTTCAGTTTGTCTAGCGGGATAAGAGCGTATTAAAAGTATTCATTCAAGTTGAACAATAGGTGGAGGTATGAGGGTAGTTGACGACTTTGTATATAACGGAATTTACATTATATAGTTTTGGAATTTCCCATTATAATATGACAATATACGTATGAAATATATGGAAGGATAAATAAATCAAATAGCATAAAAAATATATCCGATGGGGCATAATGTTCAACTTACAGAGAATATCAATGTTGTGTGAAATTATATAAGAGATATAGTTCACGTGGTTATTCCATGTCAGATTTTCATTGATTACAACGCCAAAGACTTTGTACTCTCTTTTGCCCCAATAATTCGCTAACCTATCCAAAGTTGTTACTTTATTTGCTTCATTGGTATTGCCTTTCCTCTGTTTAAAGTATGTAAAATCTATTTTCATAAGATTAAGGGATAGTTTATTGGCATTAAACTATTTTCAAAATTGGACAACTTCGGTAATTCATTTTGATAAGTTAGGTATCCCAGTGTGTTAATAGTTTAAAGAGTATGTTAAGAGTTTGAAGATCTGATTGGGAACAAATTACATTGGTGTCATCAGCGAAGAATATGTAGTGTAATGCTTTGGATCAATACAAATAATCATATAACAACGGGTACCCCGCATTCTATATACAATTATTTAGATTAAGTTAAATCATTATACAAACTATGCTTTCAATTCGTTACAAATTTTACAAACAATTGGATTGCAACATCCCTCAATCCATAACTTCCAATTTACGTACAATTGAAACAATTTGATGGAATTTTCAAATATCACTTTAATGGTATTCATTTCATAGTTCCGTCTAAAGAACTTTGTCATTCATTCATTAATAACGCATCAAACACATTTACAATAACAATGGAAACAAGAAAACACTGACATTTATTAATTGGGAAATTATATTTCTTGTTATGTTCAGAGGTGGACCAAGGAAGGTACCCTTGGGCTAGCCACCCCCTCCCTAGTACATTATTGCATACCTTAAGATAGCACAGAAAAAAAAAAAAAATTCTGTTCAGCTTGTTGTCCCCCAAACCCCTCACATTTCCTCTTCGTCGCCAATTATTTAGACTTGAATGCAATGATCTGAAGCATCTTTTTATTTTGTTTACTGTTTAAAGATTTTCAAGACTAGAACCCTGGATCATCCGCTGATTAGCAACAAGAAACAAGGTCAACCGAGGTCAACCACAAGGATAAAAATGTAAAAACATGTATATATATATATATAAGCAAGTCTAGTGAAACTGCAATTTCTGACAGAGCTCAACTGTAGGAGCAAATGTAGATATAGGAGTTGGAAGGTTACACTGGTGTAACCTTCCAACTCCTATATATATATATATATATATATATATATATAAAAAATGTAACCCTGAAACTAAAGAGCGTGCAGGCTTCGTGAGACAACACTTAAGGGACATCGTTTGTGTTGTCTTAATTGTTTTTCTACTTTCGAAAAGATTTGAAAGAGGATTTTAAATTGATCTTACGATCGAAAAAAATGAAAGTTATATCTTCTTTGTTCACACCCGGAAATGCGGTGTTCAACATATTGGAACGATTAATCCATATACACTATATATATTTGTTTGTGTGTGGTGAAGTATTTTGTTTTGTTTCTCTAAATCATCATTTTGTACATTAATTTCAGTGAGCTTTCTAAGTACAGAAAGTCATTCTACTTGAGACACGCAGTCCATATTATAATAGGGTATCTACGAAATAAGTCCATATCATTAAATAAACAATTATATTAGGTGGGAATTTTATAAAATACTGTCTCGTGCCATATTGGTAAGAAATATCTTTGTACCTTCTTAGAGTGCAATTTCTGATATAAAAATTTACCTTTTACACGTTTATGTTGTTATTATGGTTAATAAAAATAATGCAAGCTTATTATACATCCGTCATAAAAAGGATGCTATATAACATGTATTCACTTGCCTAATGCAAAATATGCAAACATACGCCTTGCCTTAACTATATTAATGAGTAATGAGCATCTTCATCAAATCCTTACAGACAATATGATATTTACCATCCTCGGCGAAAGCAAATTGTGTGCAAGTTAAATATGATTATCCTATCAATCTTGGTCTCTGACAGCCCCCCCCCCCCGGGCGTATAGAGACTGAAACTGTCCCACTTCAAATTACCTCTATTTCGTCTATTGTTTTTATCTGAAGTATTATAAAGAATATCCAAATAAACACTGCTCGAGTACACAGATTGTTATCTCTATTAACTTTCATGATAATTTCCATGTGATATGTGCGATGTGCTCCTCAACATAATACAATGCTATTTGTGTATATATATTCATACATTAATTTATAAACATTTTTATACTTTTTTTATTTTCTTTCTTTATTTGTTATATTTCTTTATCTATTCGTTTGCTTATCTTTTATTGAGGAGGTTTACATTATAGGGTATGTATAATGTTTGCATTGTCTCAATGTCATAAAGCGGATGGGACTGTTCAAAGACTTTACTCACTATGGGAATTGTCATCATTCTTTTTCATTATTGTATTCATGTATGAAACTTCCCCTGTATTCATATACGTAGGGTCACCGAGAAAGGTCTTTTCTGCGGTTGTCGGGTTGTGCTTCCGTGTGAGTGTAGGGCTCACGTAAGACCCGAGTTCGTCCTCAATTGTGGTTCCATCACAGATTAACGTCATATATTGCTGACCCGGCGCTATAGGTCTCATCTCCATGTACCCAGAACACGTATCCTGGTCTTCCACATCTGAAACCTGTTCCTTTTTTAAGGGAAATCATAGGTTTGGACAAAAAACAATCCGATAAAAGCCCGTTCCTGTTTCAATTCGGTTTGTCCGGTAAAAAGTTTATATTGAGGGTTTCTTTAAGACCTAAAACACCAAAGTAATACATGACTGCATCCGGCCAGGAGTATTATGAATGCCGCCACCTGACACCAGCTAACACGAAAGTATTAAACGTTTAGTTAACCTATGCCTAATCCAAATGCAGTCACTGGATTGTGGATCACACGGTTAGTGTTTCGAGTCCCACCACGGCACTAAAGTCCTTTGTCAAGGCATTAATTTACATTTGTCACTCTCTATCCAGATGTAATGTACAGGTATCTGGTAGTAATTTATTCTTGGAATGATTTGAGCACCTAAGGTAAAGTTGACAAACGCCAAGGTAATAATAGTATTTTGTAAGAGCCTCGAGCATCCCAAGGCATGGACATGTGCGTAATATAAAATGTAGTCATTTTCGTAATGAGAAGTAGTAGTAGAATTAAGATATAATTATTCAAATACTCACTTGCCTACCAAAAGCCTGTCCCGAAGTAGAACGTGATACTGTCTGCGATATATCAGACACTTGTTCTGATGGTGTCTTCGGTGCATGAGAACTAGATCGAGTTTGAGAACATGACGAAGCTTGGGCTGTCCTTGCTTTGACAGAAAACAAAAAGAAATGTGTCGTTTTTTCTTCTTCATTTTTTTAAGATGAACTAGGCCAATTATGAGACTGTACCTTGTCGTAGTTGCCGCGAAAAAACAATGACGTTGATCTTATACATGTTCAGCCTGTCATTCTTAGTATCAAAACCTGAACAATATTAGCTTAGTTAGTGTGCTCAAAGTGCTTTGATGAAATATAGGTGGACAATATAATATAATTACAATGTAGAGATTCAAGATTTCAAGATTTCAAATTTATTTATTTTTCCGACAAAACATTACAAATCAATTATAAGCATTTAAAACAAATTTAAGAAATACATGTTGGAAACAGAGGGGTCCACTAAAAAGCAATGCTTGTACTTATCATACGTAACGTAGAATTGTTACATGTTAGATTAACATAAATGAACGTCGCCCTACCTCTCATTGCTGATCGAAGAACGAAGCTTATCACAATGACGAACAATAGAACAACCAACATCCATGGAACACATATCAGAACCACCGTTGACAGACCTAGAAAGGAAAAAAAGATGCGAACCAAAGTATATCCATTTCAAATCTTACTTAATTACTCACCATGGACAATGTATCTTATAACTCAAAATGCAATTCACAAATAGCCATAACATTTATTTCTATAGTTTTGTCAACTTGAAGTATGAAGTATATGAGAGAATTATAGGTCATGTACATTTCTGGTAACCCTTCATAATTTTTTTTCAGATTTCTTTAATTCTAGTTGATAAATATGAAGATATTTAGCTGTATTAAGCTGCGGTGATTTCTTACCTCCTCAATTGAAATCTTACACAAGTGAGCTGTAAATATAATTAAGATACCCATTCTGAGATCTAAATTCTAAAAACGTGAACCTGCACCACACACGTGTAATACTTAAGAGGACTGTGTGTAGTCCTATACGCCACAGTCTACACATACACTGTCTCCAGGCATAACGCTGAGATTGTTCGTGGAGTCATCGGGGTAGAATGGTAATAGCAGAGGAGAGCGTTTAGCCGCTAACAAGCATTCATTATAGTTATTTTCACTTCAATTTACAGGAAATCATAGATAGAATACCCAATACATATCTTTTGATACGAGAGGAGCAAAAAAGGACTACATTTTCTCCATTACCTTTTTGCTACCAAAATTAGGTGAAATTGTTGATGGGAACTAGAAGTTAGCACTAGTGCTAGTCGAGCTTAGTTTCATCCTTTGGCAAGATTTAAAAAAAAATTGTTAATACAAATGAATGTAAAACTTGTTTGTTTCGTATTGACATATATACAACAAAACAATACAGTATCATGTAACTTGTTTACATTTCTAAAATAAAGAAATAAAAAACAACACAAAGTTTAGGTGTTAAAGCATTATAAAGAAAGATAACAAATCTTTGAACAAACAAAATCATCAATGTGTTTATAAAAATGAAAAGGATTTATTAATACAAAATTATATCATACAGATGCGGGTACATGCACGAATCCTGTAAAAGCTTAAGGCAGCTATAATCGTTATTAAGTGTATACATAAACAAAAGGAAGACAAGTGAAATAAAAGGAAAAACAAAGGGGGGGGGTGGGCTTGAGCCCACGTCATTTACATAAAAGGTAGGTGGAAAAATATCTCTGAAAAAATAATCTCGATGTTTTTAATCTAATTTCATCTGGGAGATCATTCCACATCTTTGTTCCTACAAACGAAATACAAAATTGCCCTTGCGTTGCCTTACATTTTGGTTGATAGAGTAAGCCACTTTCTTTTCTCCTAGTTGCATATCTGTGCTGTATCATCTGACAATAATTTAATCGACTAAAAAGTGTGGTAAAACACCTTTTACCAAATCATTCATAAAAGTTGATACAAGAAGTTCATGAAGTTTAAAAATATTTAATATTTCTAGACTTTGAAAAAGAGGTTTGGAGTCTGTTCTAAGTGGACTGAATGTAATAGCTCTCATTGCCATTTTTTGACTTAAATATATACAATTTAGATTACTTTTGTAAGTGCTACCCCATACTTCTACTCCATAAGAGAGGTGAGGTTGTATAAAAGTCTTAAATAATAACACAAGTATATTCTTAGGAACAAAATGTCATAATTGTACACGAGCTTTAAGGTATAATGGGTTTGTCCTTTAAAAAAATGCCCTCGAACTTGTCTATTTTTAAGAAAATCTGACAATTCCTACAACATACTATGTTCAAGTACGGTTGTAAGGCGCATGAAATGAAATGTTGTAAAGGGAAACTAAAACTGATCAGCATATGTAAGAAGACTATGAGAAAGTGAAACTCCACATACCAAATATAGCTTTGGCCGCAGAAGCTGTGTAGAAAGAGGTTATAAAAAATGTTTACCCGTTGCACGAGATGTGATGTCTGCAACAATCGTTATGGTGAATGTGTCGTTTCCAAGAACATTTTCTGCACGACACATGACCTTTTCTCCCCCTATACCGTTTGAAAAAGGAGGGTGGATCGTCAGGGTTTGGTTGTCAATGGTAACAAATTGTGTGTTTCCAAACAAACCTCCTCTAGACAGGGACCAGGATATGGTCGCCTCAGGGACGGCATCTACTTCACAATGGAATAAAAAGATTCCATCCACCATCGATGCGAGCTTGGTATCTTTATGGAGGATTCTAGGAGGATCTGCAAAATAAATGAAGCAAAAGCGAAAGAAAAGGATAATTATACATTCATTCATAGCTTTTTTTCCAAATTGATTGTCTAACTTAGATATCTTACTTAACCCTTATAAAATATATCTCATCTAATATATATATATATATATATATATATAATATCTGACCTGACATGATAACTATAATATTGAATGTTAGACAAACGGGCCTTACTTTTTTGAAAGGTTCATAGTTTATAGCTTTTCGTTTTAAACAACGCCCTTCTGGCTCTGATCAGTTTCGGGGAATGCAACTTCTTCACAGGGAAATAAAAAGATGCTATCCCCCTTCGATTCCACCTTGATATCTTTATGTAAGATTTAATATCGATAAATTAAATATTCAAAAGATGCAGTCATTTATTTCATACATTTTCTTTCTTCCAACATTTTATCGCGAAATTGTCATGATTCTAAAACTTGGTAGATACACATATTTTATTGAGAACTACATGTAATTACCCATATTATTTTAGTTTTTAAATGCAATTTAGTTTTTAATAGGCAAAGGTTTATAAATTTCATGTTTGTAAAAACATGGCGAAATTAAAAAAGTTTGTACTAGCATGATTATGTATAGAGATAACAAAAGAAAAGGGTAAACGATACGGATTGCTCTATCGAAATGTGAAGTAAAACGATTTGTCTTTGAAGACTTTTGTCGTAGATATGTGGAGATTTCGCAACTTTTTCTTTCTTTTCTCCTTTTCTTTTATCTTTTCCCCATTCTTACAGCCATATTACAATACTTTAAAAAAAAATCCAATCATAATTACAAACGTTGACGTCAAAGAGACAAACATCTGAGCAGACTGCTGGGCAAAGCGACGTTTTGGAGACGCAACAAGTTATGCTGGATGGTACAAAGCCTTCTTGATCATAGGTCGCCACGTACGGCGTTCCTGGACCTTCCCAAGTAGCATTGGTATATGCAGAAGCTCTAGAGACATCCACAGGGTCTATACCGAATGAAACCGTTGATGATACATGGTTGATGCTATCGGTATCGGTGTGACAGGAGAGTGTACTTTTTTCGTTAATGACGGCATCGAGTGGGTTGCAGTTGAAGATCTCAAGATGGGAAACACACACTACATATGCCACAAGAAACACAACAAACAAAACCAAAAAATACAAAGAAAGAGTTTTTCCGATAGAATACATATCTAATAATCGCTTCCGGGATTTTTTTATCATTGATTTAACCTGTTCAATACTGACTTCTCTTTCTGCAACAGGATTGATACAGAGGACATCTGGTTTCAGTAGGCGATCGGTTAATAGATTATATGGAACGTTATCATACTTTTGAAATGTTTGGATGCTAAGACAAAGAGATAATAAATTGCACTCAGTAAGACTAAAATTGTATAAAAATGTCTGTGCGTTGGGGGTCTTTGGTAAATAAACATGATCTATGAATATGTTCGATGTATTTCACTGTTACCATGGTTATAAAAAATGTTCATTTAACTTTGGACAAATTTCTTTTCAACCAGCAACTTTAGTTTGATGTGTTCTAGAAGTTGAATTCTACAAACCTTCCACTTGTAATATGACTGATGTCTGTATGTTTTCCAGTGATGTATCATTAACTCGTAGCATACAAATTAAAAGTGTTCCATTGTCATTTGCCATTGGTAAAAATGATATCTCAGATGATGCACCATTAAGCGAATCCCCCTCATACTGTTGTTGATGCTTATAGACAACAAGTTTTCCCTCTGCTTTCCAGTCTAGATTGGCTGATGGTGGGACGGTGTTGTTAGTCTGACAATCTATTGTTGTGTTAATATCTTCTCTGACCTTCAGAACGTTATTACGTATTGATGCCCGGCTTTTTGAAAGAGTAATTATCAAACCTAAAGTCGGTTTGAAAAGGCAGTCTGAAATGAGGAAAGGAGAACCTTATATCATGAACCCAATCAATATTTGGCTCAAAATAAAAGAAATTCCTTTTTTCCTTACTTGAGCAGTTGACCAGCATATATATATTTTTTGGTCCAAACTTTGTATGAAACAACTCTATTTCTCCGTCACTAATTGAGGAAAAAAAAATCGATTCAATTAACTAGAATTTCAGAATGGGGTAACTGAAGAGGCTTCCGAAAGATATATCGCAGAGATGTAAATTTTGTTTCAGGATTTCAATTTCAAAATTTGTCAATTTCCCTTTAAATGAAATTTCACTCAAACTGTCATTGATATGTTTTCCTATATTTTGTATTGAAATGAATACAATTCAGTTTTTCCTGTGACATACAAATATAATTGCATTTCAGCGATACAACATATATGAAATAAGACAGTATTTTAGAACGTGGACACAATGTAACAATAATAATAGAATGTTGACATTAATGCAAAATGTAATTGAAAACCTACTACTAAGGATTGCTCATTAAGAAATCTGCAGAAGAAGGGCTACCACAGTAAGCATGTGCTTGACATCGTGATAGCCCGGGGTGGGGAGGGGGGAAGGGGTGGATGATTTGAAAAATAAAAACAAATAATGGTGATGGTAATGATGTTGAAAATGATGCTGATGATGAAAATGAAAATATTTTGATGTGAATATGTCGGTTCTAGGACACCCCCCAAAAAAAAAATTCCCAACGACAATCCAGATCCAGAATATTGTGTTCAGGTAATAGTCATGTCTGATAGAGCAGTTGCTTTGACACTTCATTATTACTTGGGTGTGTTACCTAAGTTTGAATAGGAAATTCCTAAATTCTAAACGTGGTTTTCATTGTTAAAAAAGTGATTCTTAATATGAAAAAAAAAGAGGAGACAAGAAAGATTAATTGCAGATTTTTCTATAACGGTGTAATGATCTTTTGGTTGCCACAATGGAACAATAAACAATACAACTTGGTATAATTACCTCAACTTAATGGGGAAGATGAACAAATGTTGTCCGTAGTCCTTTTCAATTCTTTATGACAATAAACTAGATGTGATATTTTCTTTTACCGTATATGCTTGCATTAGAAACACGATGTAAGGATAATAATAATACTCAGTATTTAAAGCGTTTGATACATATATACATGCGCTGTTGATCAGTAGCTATTGTTGTATGTTTTAAAATGACCATGTATATTTAGGTTTTCCCATCCGTTTTAAAACCTTTCCAATCAATTTCATTCTTTTTTTAAATATTTATTTTCGTCCAGAAACCGTTTATTTATTTATTTATTTCTGATATTTAGACAGGGTGACTCATTATCACCAATAATAGTGGTCTTCCATGAGGCCCTGTTAAACATAATAAGAATCAATTGTTTAAAAAAAGAATAATAATAATAACAAAATCATGAACACAAACTTATAACAGCAACAAAGAATAAGTAAGAATATACATAAACATATTTACAAAATATTTGGTATCCTCGTAAACTTGCACATTTCATAATCCGTTTCGTTTTTAGTCATTCAGTTTTTAATAATTTGTGTCCAATCAATTTCAAAATTTCGCATCCGATTTCGTCAGATTCTAATCAAGTTTGTCATCCTCGGCTGCCATAATCATATTTATATCTCATTCATTCGATTTACGATGTTTTCTAAATGAACAATATAATTTTTGTCGATCACAGTTTAATCTAGCTTTATGTCCCAACATTTTTATCAGCAATGTGTGTTGCCGAATATCAGCAACAATTATCACTGCTCTTTAATACAACCATAAAATGGTTTAGCAATTTACTCGTTAGGGACTCATGATAGTTCAATTAACAGTTGATTTCAGTCGGTTGATATGTCAATTTAATACGGTTCAAACGAATCACCATGACCACGTTTCAGGGGGGATAGTAAAAGTGCTTAGTATAAAAATGTTCTAAAATAATAATTGCAAGTATGTTTTTATACAACTCCTGTATGAAATAGATCCATTTCGTCATTAATAACTATGAAAATTTAAGTTTATGATTTTTTTCCTGTACAGCGCAACTTTGTTGCCAAGTTGTGTTTGATTGATCGAATTTTAAAAAAATGCATAACTTTTCCTTTCCTTAAAGGATTTTGCTCCAACTTCAACTATTTTTTTCTGCATTTATCAAAACCAAATTATTATCAGGGTGGAATTCCCCCTCAATGAACAGCGGGTAATTTTCCGGGGGTAATTGTCCTCGGGGGGTAATTGTCCCGCTGGTAATTGGCCGGGGTGATTTCCAGGGGGTATTTGTCCTTGAACCATAAAATATAGTGTTAGTTGTTTACAGATTTTTTGAAATAAAATTAAACATTAATTTATCTCTGAGAAAATATCAAAAATTGTGCTCTGACGGAAGTTTTTTTCCTCGTATTGATAAGAATACCTACACATTTTGTACATTTCTTACGTTCTAAGAGTAGATCATCAATTACAATAGTATACGGAAAATTTGTGGTATTGTATTTGTATGTTTAATGTGTATGAAGTTCGTTTTACTCATTTAATCTAATTTATTCAGCCAATCATTAAAAACAGTTTACAATTACACTGGAACTGGTACAATTACAATAAGAAAAAAAAGGACCTAAAATTGATCCTTGCTGGACTCAACATTTAATTGTAAGATATTCCGATAAAAAACAATTATCCACCACATACATTTTTTTCTTCTTTTCTCATCATCTGTCTTGATTTTCTATCGCGCAAAATGATATGCGCTTGAACATAATTACGATGGACTATTCTCGGCGTGTATTTGTGCGTGCTTGTTCCCGGAGAGTCTTCGGACGCGTGGGTTTATTCGCCTATGCCTGGTCTTTGTGTCTCTCTTGTCAGTGCTTGTTCGGTATACAAGAGTTTAAACTGCTTGTCGCTGGGTCGGACAAGCCTAAAGATTGTTCGACATGGCAACGGCAGACAGATGTATGATGAATGAGCCTCGACGGGGAAGACCCGGGGATCTGACGCGGGCAGGGTGCATTCGCGCGTCTGTGGTCTCTCTGGGAGCAGGCATGCGCAAGATTTGATGCACGCTGACAATGGACTAATACTTAATTTATACTGGGAATCTCGCTCAACAAGCCTAGATTTTCTGAGATTCCATTTTTTTTCTTTCTCAGTTAAATCAAGCAATATGAAATACTTTGTCTAATTACTTTAAACTTAATTTGTTTCTTAGATACTTATCAGTATTCATTACTTGTATAAGTCATTTAATCTATTATACTTTTTAATACTGTATAGTTTTAATATGTAATTTTAAATTGGGATATTTGAGTAGAAAATAAATAAATCAAATAAAACAAAAATCGAAATACATGCTGATGCCGAAATGATAATAATCTCTAAACAACGAAAGAGCAACTCCTCAAATTCCATAAAATTGAAGCTTTTAAGCAGAATATTGTGATATATTTGTATCAATCCATAATGATCCACATTACATGTTTTTTAATCGGCCCTTGCATTTAACATGATATCAAACATTTGAACCAACGCAAGATATTGATCCAAATTCAATATTTGATTGTTATTCAAAAAATTATATAACCTATTATAATTATTTTTTTTCGAGAAATCTGGATTTGCTAGGAAAAATAGAAATGGGCCTTTAATTGCTCATTTTATATGGATAATCTATTTCATATATCGGATTTACTGTAGCAACTTTTAGAGAGCTAGGACACTCGCCAAATGAAACATGTGGATTAGAGGAGAAGCAATTAGAAATATAATTTGTTTAGGGAGCGATATACTTATTTCGGCGTGCCCCTGTGCTTTATTACCCGGTACTTTGTTACATTATTATTTCGTTGGGGTAAGTAGGGTTGAAAAATAAGTGATGAGGTTGTAGGTTAAGAAAGAAATATAGAAAAATCTACGCCTCTATTATTCAGTTTGTTTACAAGATTAGGACCTATATTGACAACAAAAGGAAGTTAAAAGTATTAGCTACATCATTATCATCAATAATGGTATCGTTCATTACAAAGTTTTCCTTTGGTCAATGTTGCCTTTTCTTTCCAATGATTTCATTTATAATTCCCTCAGTTACTTATGTGTTACATTTTATGGGAAGTTCATATGATGTCGGTTAATTTATTCCGGTATTTGTTGGTATCTATTCAAATTTTGAGTGGTTGCGTCACATAAATAAATATTATATAGCCTATATATCATGTGAAAAGATCTCAACGTGGCCTTAGTTATGTATTCCATATAACCACATATAATATTGAATTTACTTTCTTATCAACATATGGATTAAATGATTTTTAAATTATTCAATATTCCGGGGTTTTTCTTTCCTATACTTTATCAATTTCTTTCAGTTTTCAGTGACCATATTATAGCATATAACAAAAAATGGAAATGAGGTCTGAAATTTCGGAATAAAGTAGGCCACTGGTAAAACTGTTATCAAAAATGTTTGAAAATATATTATTAATCAAAGTCGACGAATGATGATTGATTCTTGAAAGTTTTCATAATTCCTTTTTTTCGAATAAAAGATTGATATGAGAATCTCCCATAAAATATATACTTATTTTCTCGAGAAAGAGTAGCAAAGGATTTCTCCAAGTAATCATTAAATAAATCAATATGACCATTAGGTGGTTGATTAATTAGGCCGGCGATAATATTCTTTTCTTTTAAATTCTTAATTTCATTAAAAGTTACTTCACTGTCTTCAAAACAAATATCATGACGAATTTTAAATGGTAAATTGTAATAATAAAAGGCAACATCACCACCTCTTCTTTCTTCATGGTCTTCTCAAAGCATTTGATATCTCTTCGAATTTACTAAATCAACTAAATTAAATTGTAACCAAGTCTCTTTGATACCAATAATTGAAAGAGGGAAATTATCAAGGGTATAAAAGGGTGTTTCCAAATAATCAAAATGTATATTTTTCTGCTTTTAGAAAAACCCGTTGAACAATGAGACTGGACTTACCCTTCAGATAGATAATTCTGGTTTCATGGTACGTGCTATGAAACCATAATGTAACATACTTTTAACTGTTAAGTCTTCGCAACTTTACTCCTTGTCTGTACGTATGATACATTAGGATCAGAAACAGATCATTTGGGGCAAATTCATAATTGTCTGGTTAATCGTACTACATGTACTAACTGCATCCTATTTTTCTGCCAATAAGAATGCATGACAGATGAAGGGCTAACCAGGTACACCATAAAACAGAAAACAGATCATGATATTGAAACGACTGGTGCAAAGCATCCATGTACCTACCTTTCAATGTCACGTTAAATCTGCACAGTTTGATTGCTTGAGATGTCCCTATTTCACATAAATATTCTCTGGCATCCTCCAGAGAAACATTCTTAATAGTGAACGAACTGGTATAGCTGTTTTGGTCATTCAAAATATGGCTATCAATCTCCTCACAGCTGCCATAGAGCTCCGAAGGACAGACAAAGATAAGTGTGTCATTAATGCCGCTAAGCATGCGCCACTCAATATAAAAGATGTCTGAAGTTGGGGGTCCAGCGCATCTCATCTCCAAATCTGCTCCAACGAAAGCCCTCCTCTCCTCGTAGAAAACCGGCAGACAAACTAGATTCATGAGCAAAAACATAAACAAAGTATTTTATTTATGAATTACCTCGTTATAAAGATGGTTATACCTTGGAAGAACCCCAGATGATAAAAAGAAAGAAGAAGAAGGAAAAAAATGTGATTGTTTCAATTTCAGCATAATTTAATCCTCCTTATTCACCTTTCTTCATTCTGGTGTCTATCGCGGGTGGAAATATCTATACATCTGATCTTCTCTGACAAGCTAAAACTATTTTTCTTGAATTGATGAAGGAAAAGTCATAAATGACTTTGTTTACAACTTTCTAATACAAACAATCAATATTAACAAATAAAAGTAAAGAAAACAGGCCCAAGGTCGATAAACCTTTTTTGGCCAGTAAGTTATCACACCCCTCTTCCTCTCTCTCTCTCTCTCTCTCTACCTCTCCCGATTTCTCCCAAATTTAAACATTTTTCCATCATGTTTATTGACTTTGAAAACCTTTTATACACTTATTTATTTGTATGGCGAGATCAAATGCTAATATAGATGTTTTTTAAGAATATATTTTGTTATTTAGCATAATTTAGGATTTTCAGGATTAAGGGCTAAGTTATTGCTATTGCACATTAAATCTTCTACACTGTACATTTAAATAACCATTTCAATGCAGACTAATAGAATCGGCTACTAGACGACACTTTGCTTACGGTAAAATGAAAGGCTCATTAACCGTTACACATCAAACACAAAGACAAGATTTAAGGAAGTTATAGTAAAACCAAATGATATAGACATAATATCTGCACATGATAGATAAAATACTACATTCACGTTTTATGGCATGCACGGTTTCTCTCAAAAGAACTTCATCGATAACTTACAGATTACATGACCGGAACAGATTAGCCATACTAAATGCAAACATATGTCCATAGCGATCAGAGTGTCCTGTACACTCGCAAACGACGTCAATGTGTTTGGGGGTAAAAACAAAGATTACAAGAGTTTCCAATAACCAAACGAGAAATAATTGCAGATTAAGCATGCTGGCGCTGTTGAATATTTATTTAAAAACTACTTCAATTTTGTAGATACCTGACATGAGAGCAGCAAATAAATATTGCATGGGTTTAAAAGTGCTTTTGAAATTATTAATCTGTGGATACGTTTTGCCCAAACAGCTGTTGTCAGGGCTTAGTGTATTTCAAGAAGTTAAAACCTGCCAGATACACATTTCATGCCTTGGTTGAAAGATGTTACTGTAGACTGAATAACAATTAAAACGGCATGCATCATGAAGATATTTTATCCTGCAACTCTTTAAGAGTCCAGTGAATGAACCAATTTATCATGGCGTTCCAAAAATTTGATGCATTTTTACAATGTACAAGAGTTTCTTGCCCTGAAATGGCAGTTGTTTTTCAATCGTTAAGGCATTGATCGTTAGCTCCTAAAAAAAGAATTAAAATTATGAATGTGTGGGGATAATATTCATTTTACTATAATCAGTTTTTTTTCTGAGACTTAATATTTGTTAAAACTCACTTCGGATCATATTTTGTTTATATATACTTTTTTTTATCTCAAAAGAGTATGAGCATTTTTTTTTCAACCACAGTAAATAATAGTGCTGTTATATTTTCAACTGCTATGAACTAACGAGGTACCAAGCACATACATATATAATTCCCATATTCTGAAGTGGGGTTTTACTCGAATCCCGTGTAAGTTAGACCGCCGTTTAATTAAACCTCACTTACACTGCAAGTCCAGTCTAAAGCTGGATCTACATTGCAGCCCAAATCGTCCATTTCCTCACATTCCGTTGTTTTTGAAGTGTGGTTGTTTGAAACGCCTGCCGAAGTTTAACCGATTTGTTTGCAGTGTACAACCAAACTGATACCGATGTTTGCTCATGTGCTTCCGTGCTAACACATTTAGGGAACCTACGAGTCGCGCATGCACACTACTCACCAGAAGTTCAGTACGAGCAATTTTCGACGGTTTGTTGTTGCTTTTTTTAGTAGTGAAAATGGTAAACCAAATAACTGTTGATTTTTCAAAATGGTGACTATATTTCTGTATCTCAAAGTCCTTTTAGTTAAAACAGAACCTAAGTCCAGTCAAAGCTAAACTACAACTTAGTTGACAAGGAGATGTAGTCTTTTGTTGCAGCATATACTCAGCCAGGGGCGTACGCAGGGGGGGGGGGGGGGTGGTTGGGTGGTTGAACCCCCACTTTGGTATTTTTATGTGTGAAAACCCCACTAGAAAACATAAACCCCTCCTTTGGATTTGTGTGGGTTTTTTTTGTTATAAATTATATTAAAACAAAGTGTCCTCTTACCCCCCTCCCCCCCCCCCCCCCGCTTATTCAGCGGCTGGCTGAGTCGTTGCGATTTTGTTTTGGGACTCCAGAAGAAAAAAAGTCCGCTTACCCCCCCCCCCCCCCCCCCTCTGAGCGACTTTTCGGCTGGCTGAGTCATTGCGATTCTTTTTGGACTTCCAAAAAAAAAAAAAAGTGTTAGCTTGCCCCCCCCCCCCCCCCCCCCCCCCCCCCCCCACTGAGCGACTTTTCGGCCGGCACGATTTTCAAATTTTCGGGAGCAAAATAATAAAGCTGACTCGTTGCGAATTTTTGGGTCCGATTTTAACCCCCCCCCCCCCCCCCCCCCCCCTTGAACAAATCCTGCGTACGCCGCTGTACTCAGGCGTTACAAAATAATGAACAAATGATTTTATCACTATCTATCTAATCGAACAATGTTTACTTCTTTAACTAATGTTACTTCCAAAGAAGTGTTAGTAACGTATGCCGTCCCGCAAGGCTCCATACTAAGTCCCATCATATTTTGTAATATATATATAAATGACTTGTCTAATGCATTTCATAGTTGTCGTTTACATTACTATGCCGACGACACAGTTATTTACTTTTCAAATGAAAACCCTTTATTACAAAACTTTCAGTTCTTGATAATGAATTCATTTCTCTTTCGGAGTGGATGAACCGGAACAAACCTTAAATGTAAACAACTTTATTTATGTCAATGGGGATGAATTCAATGCTTAGTAAACATCATATCCAAGTATTAGTTGTCAAATCGACTTTAGGGCTATAGAGCCCAAAAGTAATAGTCTTGATTTTCAGACTATTGTACCGAATGGTCATACGTTTTATGCTGCGCAAAGATTCAATCAGTTTAATCTTGGCCATCACAAGAAGTGGGTTATTAATGTAGACAAATGCTCATGTACCCTTTACAACTCTTTTCATGTATGTTATTACCAAAGAAGAAAAAAGCCAGTCAGTCACTCAATAGTGTCTGACAGTGAAGTCTAGCAAGTAAACAGGTTTCCTTGCATAATTTTAATAATGTGAGGACACTGCTAACGTTTAAATTTCACAGATAGGACATACATGACATATTCATAATTCCTGCAAAGTTTTACAGCATTTGAGGTTGGCTGCAAAAGGGACATAGTACCTTTGAGGCACATATTAAATGGGTACCAACTAGAAATGACTCTTGGACGGCGCCGCCCGAGGAGCGTAGGAACGGACGCCGTGGCAGGAAGGGCGGCGTGAGACATCGTGTCAGGACGAGAAGACACTGACCACCCTTACCAGTAATAACGTTATCTAATTTGAGATCAGTAAGAAACAAATTTGACGAGATTCGAACTGGTTGTAAATATTTTTCCGAGTTCAGGGATTCCAGCATACTTTGTTTCACTGAAACCTGGCTATCAAATGACATTCCGTACAACATTATTGATATTGATGGATTCGATATTCTACGTCTCGATAGGTCACAGACCGCTACTAATAAATTGGGGGGGAGGGGGAATTTGCATGTATGTGAACAAGCGATGGTGCCAGAACTTTCAGATAAAGAAAAGCATATGCAATGCTAACATTGAACTCATGTGTGTAGCCCTACGACCCTACTACCTCCCCCGAGAATTCAACCAAATTCTTGTTTTCAAGGTCAAGGATGAGGCGTCGAATACGGTTTATGACTTTGTCCAATCTATGAGTAGTTCTTCCCCAGAGTCACCAAAAATTGTTCTTGGATATATTAATCACTGTGAACAGCTTCTAAGTGAAGTATTTTCCACATTTGTTCGATGTGTAAATGAACCTACACGTGAAAATAAGATGTTGGGTCAATGTTACTGTTCCATTTCCAATTCTTATAAGTCAGTGATTCGTCCTGCGATTGGGAACTCGGACGGACCACAATGTACCAACAAAAACTTAAAACAACTAAACCCATAAAAAAGACGTTAAATTTTGGGATAAAATTGTTATCGAAAGATTACAATCTTTTTTTGAAAACTCGAACTGGGATATTTTCTGTCATGAAGAGATTGATGTTGAAACGGAAAGGGTAAATGATTACATACTTGTTTGCATAGATACCTGTGTTCAAACAAAGTCAGTAAAAATATATCCCAACCAAAAACCTTGGATCACGAAGAAAGTAAGAGATGCAATGAAGCAAAAAAATCGTTGCATTCTCGGCCAACAATCGAGACATGTTACTTGGCAGTGCATAGAAAGTAAAGAGGGAATTTCAGAACGCTAAACAAGCAAACCGTGACAAATTAGAGAATAACTTCAAAACTAACAACACCCGAGACGCATGGAAATGTATGAAGGAGATGACAGGTTTTTCTTCGCGGAAAAACGATGACCATTTCCTATGAGTTGAATGAATTCTTATGTCGATTTTAATGGGAAAATCGTGGGGACTCCACTACTCCAGAACCATTGTTTGATGATTCTGTACAATGCAACCATTTTATCGAAACATGGGAAGTGGTGAAGCAGTTGAAGCGGGTGAATCCACGCCGAGCTAGTGGGCCAGATTACATCACGGGGAAAATTCTAAAAGAATGTGCTCATCAGTTAGCAATTTCATATGCTGCATTGTCCTAAAAATCACTGAAAACGCACACCATCCAGTACTGCTAGAAGTCTGCTGTCATTGTTCCTGTTGCTAAGAACGGCCCAAGGACCGAACGACTATCGTCCGATTGCTTTGGCATCGCAACATTCGCAAGTCATGAAGTGTTTTGAGCGAATTGTATCCAAGTGTCTCCTTGATCCTCTTGTGCAGCAGGTGGATATATTTCAGTTTCCATACCAACAGAATAAATCAGTAGACGATGCAGTGTTATCACTGGCTTACTATATTCAACATCATACGGACAACAGCGATACATACGCTCGCGCTACATTTGTTGATTTCTCATCAGCATTCAATACCATATGGTAGCAGCAAAGCTGATTGAAAAGCTCAGGGATCTTCGTGTTGACCCCACACTATAGTTCAATGGATTGGTGATTTCCTCGTAAACAGAACCCAACAGGTGTCGGTTAATGGTGCTCTCTCGCGACCGATGTCAACGAGCACCGGGTCTCCTCAGGGTTGTGTAATGTCTCCCATCCTTTGTATACTCTATACGAATGACTGTCAAGCTGATGGTGTAAATACAAGTATTCTTAAAGTAGATATTCATTGATTTTAAAAACTAACTTTATTTCCATCATTGTAAAGTTGAAACTTTGATTAAACAAGGTTATCAAACTTGTATGCTTGGATACAGTCGAGGTAATGATTATTATAAATTACAAAACGCTTAAATACAGCCCCGGCATATCACCTGAAGAGCTCTCCGAACGCAGCTGAGATGTGTGAGATCACAGTATGGACATGGTTTGCACAAGTAGACGATGTCCCATGACATCTCACACACTTTCAGTGCCTGTGTTTTCATCTTCTCTTGAGTTCTTTCTCTTACTTCACTACCGTCAGGATAAATGTATAATCTATTGCCTCACTCTAAACCCCGCGCATGTTTTTATTTTGATGACAAATGCAGCTATACAAAAATGAAGGAATCTGTCGGTTGTAAACAAAATAAG